>BROE01000018.1:18852316-18901439 GCA_036571765.1 Plecoglossus altivelis
AAAAAACACACCCCTCACCAAAAAAAAAAAAAAAAAAAAAAGAGAGAGAGAGGAAAAAGAACGCAAAAGGAGTAGGGGTGTATAGAAATCTAAGATGGACACGAAGCATGTGAGATATATTTCTCTCTCATACGTAAGCATTACCATACACATCCGGTATGGAGAGTGGGATAAATGGTATGGCGAGGATGTTGTTGCAACGAGACGAGAGTGTAGATTAGAGGAGACACAGAAGTGAAAAAGTAGATTGCAAGGGGACGTACATATGCACAAGATGATAGAGAGGACCAAGCCGGCAGGAGCACACGGTGACACGCGATGAGTACGATGAGAGCAAGCACAGGGTGGGAGGCGATGATGAGTGTAGCGGCGGAGACAGCGTAGTAGAGTATTCTGTTGTGTGTGACTACGACTCTAACACTCAGGACGCACGTGGATGATCGGTGCTCTTTGGATCTTGGGTCCTATCAGGACTGAAACGGAGAGACAGCAGAGTGAACTTCGACTTGCACGGACTTTTTACAACCAAGTCGTGTGGGAGAGTTATAGTAGTGACCTTTAACCTCACCCCTCAGCCCTCTTGGAGGAATGCAGGCGCGCCTCTGGGCTTGACTGGTCTGATTGAGGATTAGAGAGTTAGGAAGGATGTGTGTCTTCGACTCGTGGGCGTGGTATGTACCAGCACCCACTGAGATGCATCACAACCTCTCCCCTCTCCTCCCCTCTCTTCCCCTCTATCCCACGTCTCCTCTCCCCCCTGTCTCCTCTGTCCTCACAACACACAGGTAGAAGCAGGAGGCCACTGAATACACACCTCTCCTCCTCTGCCTCCTACAACCTCCACTCCTTTGACATACATATACTCCTCACTTATAAACTGACATCTGGGCACCCTCTCACCCCTCCCTCCACGGGGCTCCACTCTCCCTTCTAACCGCAATCCGTCTCGTCCCGCCTCCCTCTCTTGTCCCAACGTCCCTCTCTCTACCTCCACCCCCCACTCCCCCCACCTCCCTCTCCCTCCTACCGCAACTCTTACCCTTCCCACGTAACACTCTCCCTCGGCGCTTCCTCTTCTCTCCCTCCATACTCCCGCCCTCCCTCCAGTTCTTTGTCTTTCTCCCTCTCTCCCCACAAGCCCCAGTCTACGCCCCTCCCCCTCCTCTCTTCCCTCGTGACTCTGGCTAACTCATGTCCACTCGCACGGCTCTCTAGGACGCACAGAACTACTACTAGACTGCACATGGCAATGACACGTTGGCTTCACAGTTGTTCCTCTCGATACAGGCGCCTTCGCTTGACCTCGTTCGCCATCTCTCTCACTTAACAGGGGCGACCAAATACATACACTGGGTGTACGGTAAGACCAGGTTGCGATGAGAAATACCCGGGGAAGTTATCAGAATGGAACTAAGCCAGGCTCTCTAGGTTACGGAAGGTTAACGGGGAGTACTCAAGGTGTGAATGAAATACTCAGATACCATAGATTGGTTACATATACATTCAAACTTAGATATGTGTTGATTGTGGCACGACAACGTTGGGGGGCTAAGTCTGGGGTGGCATTGAACATTGAAGGGAATCTATCGCACGTATGGGAGCGGAGGAAAAATGGTTGGGCTCCTGCTAACGATCTTCGACCGCTGGGTGCCTTTTGTGAACTGGGATCACTGTGAGGGACCGCTGGAGGGTAAGGATGAGACCACTGATGGGAGAGCTTTTGTCGCTTGGCACAGCGAGTGAGGTATCCCTGACCCCCACAGATGCCCCACCTCCGCTCCACAAGCACCTCTCCTCTCCAATGCCACCGCGTCTCCCTCCCACAATGCTATGCCTCTGCCACATGCACCTCTCTCGCTCTCCACAATGAGCACCCTCTGGCACGCAGTAGCCCCGCAAGTTGTCCCAGGGCACATCCGCTGCCCAGCATTCTCCCACGGGATTGGTGGACCACGAAATGCATATTTCCAATTCCTCCAAACGATGAGCGGGCAGGCAGAGTCTTAAGCATGCACATGAGCCCCAGAAGCAAGAGAGACAAACGCATAGGCTGACGAGCTATGATGGTGCTGAGGGATGTAGGCGATGGGCTGACGGTAGCGGTAGCATGTCGTAGGCGGGTGGTTGTCGAGGTAGGCTGATTGAGGATGTGAGCGTCGGGCATGGAGACGAAGGGAAGCCTGCAGGGTCTACAGGAGTTCGGGCGTGTGGCCGGTCGACTAAGTGTGTCCTATTCTGCTGGGTCGGCGATGGCATGGATGGACTGTGAGAAGGAGCTAGAGGAAAAGCTGTGGTGGAAGGAAACTTTCTGTTTGTCCTCTTCCTGTTTTGTCTCCTCCTCTTCCTGTTTTGTCTCCTCCTCTTCCTGTTTTGTCTCCTCCTCCTTCTGTTCTCTCTCCTCCTCGTTCCTGGTTCTCTCTGCCTTCCTTCCTGTCTCTGGTCTCCCCTTCGTTTTGTCTCCCCTTCGTTTCTTCTTCTCCTCTTCTCCTCATCCTCTCCTCCTCGTCCTTATAAAGTTTTCAATACCCCCCTCCCTGCTCTTCCTCCCCTCCTCCCCCCGAGCTGCCTAAGCAGGGCCTCCAGTGAGTTCCGCTGCTCCTCCGGTCAGTGCATCTCCTCCTCCTTCCGCTGTGATGAGGAGCAAGACTGCGATGACGGCTCAGACGAGGCTTCCTGTCTGCCCACCAGCTGCTCCTCCTCCTCCTTCCGTTGCCACAGCAACTCAGCATGTGTGCCGCTGTTGTGGGCGTGCGATGGCGACAAGGATTGCACCGATGGTTCCGACGAGGAGGGATGTGGCCCCGCCCCTTCGGGCGCGCAGGCCACGCCCCCCTGTTCGCCACTTGAGTTTCCCTGTGGGAACGGAGAGTGTATCCATGGCAGCTGGAGGTGTGATGGAGGGGCACTGTCGATGATCGACGAGAAAGAGATGATGAGTGTTCGGATTGGCTGAGGAGAGCCAGCCTCATGTGCGCAGCGACCCGTGAGCGTCTGACCACTGGTAGTGTGAGACGCTAACCTCGCCCATCGCCCCCATCCTCTCCCCGGACCCATTCGTTCCCGATGATTCATTGTGGCGATGGTTGCTGTACCATGGCAAACCGCAGTAGCGATCGAGTAGTGAATGTGCGACTGAGTGACGAGAATGGCTGTGGGTCAAATGGTACGCCAAGCTCTACCGTCTCCCCTACACCTCAGTCCCTCGCACTCCCCCCGCACACTCACTGCTCCATCCCTCTCCTCAACCTCCATCCCCCTCCCCCCTGCACCTCCTGCGCCAGTGCCCCTCTCCTCTCACCTCGCACCCCGCTCCCTCTCCTCAACCTCCTACTCCATCCCCATCCCTCCCGTCTCCCTCACTCTCATCCCCTCCTCCTCCCTCAGTCCTGCTCATCCCCTCGCTCTCCTCGCCCCATGCCTGCCAGCCCCTCCTCTCCCAGGATCCAGCGCGCCTCGCTCTCCCTCTCCCTCCCATCACTGTCCTATCCTTGCCCTCGCCCTCACCTGCACTGTCTCCATCTCCTCTCCTCTCCCTCCTCCTCCTTCAGAATGACTCCCTTTCACCCATGTTTACACTGTGCTCCCCTCCCTTCAGTCAGCAGGTGTGATGCTCCTACCATGTTCCGTTGTCGGAGTGGAGAGTGCGTCCCCATGGCGAAGGTGTGTGACAGGAAAAGGGACTGCCGTGATTGGTCGGACGAGCCTCTGAGGGAATGCGGTGAGTTTGCCAGGTCATGTTGTCGTGCCAACAATCGTCGTATGAGCGCAGTGGTCATTGTTTCCTTCTCTGCATTGGAACTGTGGAATGTTAGTAACGCACAATGAAAATAGCAGACGGTTGTGGTGAAACGCCTCCCTCTCTCTCTCTCTATCTCACTCCCCCCTCTCCCCTCCTCTCCCTCCCTCCCTCCCTCCCAGACTCTAATGAGTGTCTGTACAACAATGGTGGCTGCTCCCATGTCTGTCAGGACCTGAAGATTGGTTACCAGTGTCTCTGTCCCTCTGGCTTCCAGCTGGTCGACAACAAGCGCTGTGAAGGTACACCCTGTCCTCCAACCACCTCTGCTACACCCTCCTGTCCTCCAACCACCTCTGCTACACCTCCCTCTCCTCCAACCACCTCTGCTACACCTCCCTCTCCTCCAACCACCTCTGCTACACCCTCCTGTCCTCCAACCACCTCTGCTACACCCTCCTATCCTCCAACCACCTCTGCTACATCACCCTGTCCTCCAACCACCTCTGCTACACCCTCCTGTCCTCTAACCACCTCTGCTACACCCTCCTGTCCTCCAACCACCCCTGCTACACCCTCCTGTCCTCCAACCACCTCTGCTACACCCTTTTGTCCTCCAACCACCTCTGCTACACCTCCCTCTCCTCCAACCACCTCTGCTACACCCTCCTGTCCTCCAACCACCTCTGCTACACCCTCCTGTCCTCCAACCACCTCTGCTACACCCTTTTGTCCTCCAACCACCTCTGCTACACCCTTTTGTCCTCCAACCCCCTCTGTTACACCTGAGTGTCTATCAGACCACCCTGTCTTCATACATACGGAACCACCTCCTTGCTTGCCCCACCCCCTCGTAGTACAACCCTTTCCACCCTCCCCCCTCTACCTCCCCCCCTCCCCTCCACCCCCATGTCCAGGGGTGTGTTTGTCTTGGTCAGGCTCCATGTGGCATGACCAGCGTCTGACTGTGGGGTGAGGTGGTGGGACATGCTGTGACTGGTCAGCATCCTGTTTAGCCAGGATGGATCAGGGTCCAGTGGCTCCACAGTTGATCAGTCGCCCACATACACAAACACGTATTTCAAAGACGTATTCTGTTTGCATGGTTTGTCCCCTCTGCTCTTGTCTCTGTGCTGACCTTTAACCTCTGCCTCCAGATATAGACGAGTGTCTGATTCCGGACACGTGCAGTCAGATCTGCGTGAACCAGGTGGGCAGCTACAAGTGTGAATGTGAGGACGGCTACCAGGTGGACCCCAGCAGCTCTACCTGCAAGGCCATCGGTGAGTACGCCTCCTGTTACCATGACTACCATCACCGTCCCTACCGTTACGACCGTTACCATGATTACCTATACCACAACTACCATCGCCATAACTACCATCTCCATACATACCGTCAGTATCACCATGAACGTTATCACCATGGCCACCATCACCAATACTTACCAACACCAGGCACAGTGCTGTCTATAGTGCAGTCTATAATGCTGTCTACAGTGCAGTCTACCTGCTATTCACCACCTGCGTCCTGTCCTGTGTGGCAGGCACAGTGCAGTCTTCAGTCTATAGTGCTGTCTACAGTGCAGTCTACAGTGCAGTCTATGATGCTGTCTACAGTGCAGTCTACCTGCTATTCACCACCTGCGTCCTGTTCTGTGTGGCAGGCACAATGCAGTCTACAGTGCAGTCTACAATGCAGTCTACAGTGCAGTCTATAGTGCAGTCTACCTGCTATTCACCACCTGCGTCCTGTCGTGTGTGGTAGGCACAGTGCAGTCTACAGTGCAGTCTACCTGCTATTCACCACCTGCATCCTGTCGTGTGTGGCAGGCACAGTGGCTTACCTGTTCTTCACCAACCGCCACGAGGTGAGGAAGATGACCCTGGACAAGAGCGAGTACAGCTGCGTCATCCCCCGTCTCAAGAACGTCGTGGCTCTCGACATCAACATGGCCTCCAATATCCTCTACTGGTCAGACCTGTCCCAGAAGAAGATCTACAGGTCTGCATCTCTCCCTCCCTCTCTTTCTCTCCCCCTCTCTCCCTCCCTCTCTTTCTCTCCCCCTCTCTCCCTCCCTCTTATTTTACCTCTACCTCTATAGAGCATTTGCTGTCTTAAATTACGTCTAAAAATCCCTTCATCTCTCCATCTCTGCATCTCTGCATCTCTCCATCTCTCCATCCCTTCATCCCTTCATCTCTGCATCTCTCCATCTCTGCATCTCTCCATCTCTCCATCTCTCCATCCCTTCATCTCTCCATCTCTGCATCTCTCCATCTCTTCATCTCTGCATCCCTTCATCTCTGCATCCCTTCATCTCTTCATCCCTTCATCTCTTCATCTCTCCATCTCTGCATCTCTTCATCTCTGCATCTCTGCATCCCTTCATCTCTTCATCCCTTCATCTCTTCATCTCTGCATCCCTTCATCTCTCCATCCCTTCATCTCTTCATCCCTTCATCTCTCCATCCCTTCATCTCTCCATCCCTTCATCTCTTCATCCCTTCATCTCTCCATCCCTTCATCTCTCCATCTCTTTCTCCAGTGCGTCCCTGGCAACGTCAGAAAGCCCCGCCCCCAGAGTGGTGATTGACAGCGATCTATCGGCTCCTGAGGGGCTTGCGGTCGACTGGATCCATGGCAACATCTACTGGACCGACAGCATCCGGAGCACTATCTCCGTGGCAACAGCAGACGGAAGCCGGAGAAAGACTTTGTTCCAGAAAGATCTTGCGAAGCCCCGTGCCATTGTGGTGGACCCCCACAACAAGTGGGTCTATACTAACTACTCCACTGCATTGCCATGGCAGCGGGTCTGACTGTGTTGTGTTGCCATGGCAGCGGTCTGACTGTGTTGTGTTGTCATGGCAGCTTCCTGTACTGGTCAGACTGGGGATCTCCAGCAAAGATAGAGAAGGGAGGTCTGAACGGAGGAGATCGCAACATCCTGGTGTCAGACAACATCGCCTGGCCCAATGGCATCACCCTGGGTGAGTGTGTGTGTTTGTATGTGTGTATGTGAGTGTGTGTATGTGTGTGTTTGTATGAGTGTGTATGTGAGTGTGTGTGTTTGTATGTGAGTGTGTATGTGAGTGTGTGTGTTTGTATGTGTGTGTTTGTATGTGTGTGTATGTGAGTGTGTGTGTTTGTATGTGTGTGTTTGTGAGTGTGTGTGTTTGTATGTGTGTGTTTGTATGTGTGTGTTTGTGAGTGTGTGTGTTTGTATGTGTGTGTTTGTATGTGTGTGTATGTGAGTGTGTCGGTATGTGTGTGTTTGTATGTGAGTGTGTGTGTTTGTATGTGTGTGTATGTGAGTGTGTGTGTTTGTATGTGTGTGTATGTGAGTGTGTGTGTTTGTGTATCTCTCTTTATTAGTTCCTGTCTGTGTGTGCCATCATGGTCACCATGGTATTGCCCCTTCCCCAGATCTGCTAAACCAGCGCCTGTACTGGGTGGACTCAAAGCTCCACACTCTGTCCAGCATCAGTGTTCAAGGTGGGGGCAGGCGTACCATCCTCACGGATCACGGCAGGCTGGCTCATCCCCTGGGCGTCGCCGTGTTCGAGGTCAGCTCAACCGCCACACACACCAATATACACACTCACACACACACAACTCTACACACACTGTCATACATACCCCTACACACCCTCACACACCATGTTGAACTTAAATACAGTGTTTGTGTGTGTGCAGGAGAGAGTGTTCTGGACAGATGTGAGCAGGAGTGTGATACAGAGTGCAAACCGTCTGACAGGTGAAAACATCCAGACCCTGGCGGAACACCTGGCATCCCCAGAAGACATCATCCTGTTCCACAACCTCAAGCAGCCCGCTGGTACAGAACCTTACAACATCACTAGAACCCTGGAACATCGCGAGAACTTGCTGTGCAGCTCACTGAATCTGTTACACGCATGTCATATTTCTGATGAAAACCCAAAACGTTGGTTCTAGTCAGTACTGTGTAGAAGTCTCCCTCACCTACTCATTTGCCCCCTCCCCCTCCACCCACTCCAGGTCGTGATTGGTGCAAGGTAGCCAATGGAGGCTGTGAGTTCCTGTGTCTGGCAGCACCCCAGGTGGGGAGCCACGCCCCCAAGTACACCTGTGCCTGTCCTGACAACATGCAGCTGGCCAAGGACCTGAGGGGCTGTGTCCCAGGTACGCTCACCCTCCCTCACCTCCCTCTGCTCCTCCCCCTCTCCCTCTCTCTCTTTCCTCTCCCTACCTTCCTCCCTTCCTCCCTCTGTCTCTCCATCCATCTTGCTCCATCCCTTCATCACATCTTTCTGACCACTGACTTCGGTATGTTTCAGCTGCTCCTGCACGTCCTGTCCAGCCTGATGCTCCACCCACCCCCAGAACCCCGCCTCCGACCCCTCGCAAGACCCCCGCCCCCACCCCTTCTCACCACACCCATCGCCAGTCGATAATCTGGTGACCTCCAGAACCCCCTCTACCCCAACCCCTCGTCTATAAGCCGATGACGATCCCACCGCCACACTGACGAGCGACCGATCAGTACTACCCTGGAACATGCGGACACCATCTTTCTCTTGGCATCCACCAACACACACACGATGTTGCTTTGCCCTCCACACGCGCATGACAAGACCCAGCTTCTGGACAGTAGCCACTGACAGTCCACTGCTTAAAGTTGCCACCGGTCACGCAGACAGCGCGGGGTCACCACTCCAACCCCACCGCAGAAGAGCGCCACGACCACACGTCACGCCGGTTGCCCCAGAACGCGGGGGGTCTACGTGTATGAGGCTCACGCAAGAGCCCGCCGTTACTCCCGCAGCACACTCTTCTTACGCGTATCTTCGCGGCGCCGCAAGGAAACGCCTCGCGACTGACGGGCCAAGGGGACCCGCAGACGAGGGGAGCTCCCCCTGGCCCCACAGGCCTGAGGAGAGCATAGTCCCGCCTCGCGAACCCAGAGGCGTACTTACAGAACCCAGACTCGCTCACCCGTGCACAGGTCAGTATAATGAATGTAATGTCAACACTGTGTCTGTAATCAGTCAAGAACTGTGTCTTGAGTGGTACAAACATGGGAATAGGTATAGTTGGTCAAGTGGGTTATTGGGAGAGGCACGATATTGGTAGTCTATCGTTAATGTGTTGTATTGTGATGTGTTGGTCTTTTAAGTGTTAATCGCGTGTCCTCTTGTGTAGAATGCAGAGACGACCCACCCTGCAGCTCCTATCCCAGGCTGCCACCTCCACCGCAGCTGCCCTGTACATCTCTGTCCATAGGTATCAAGCACAGCACCCATGGGACACACACTGTGGGCTTACTCACGAGGAATAATTCCCATAGGTACGGGCCACACACACACACCTGGTTAGTCAGAGAGAGTTGGTTGACCTGTTTTACTCCTCCCACTTCCTCCCTCCCTCCCACTCCACCATTTCTCTCTCTCTCCCTCCTTCCCCTCCCCCCTCCTCTCCCCCCTCCCTTCCTCCCCCTCTCTCTCTCTCCCTCAAGTTGTGGGTGGTTCTGAGTGGCGTTAGTTGCAATGGTGGTTGGGGAGAAACTGACCGTCTGAAGACTAGCAACACTATCCACTTTGACAAGAGGGGAGGGAGGGAGGGAGGGAGAGGGGAGGGAGGGAGAGGGGAGGGAGGGCAGAGCATAGCTGAGCAAGGAAGGACAGGCTTCTTTTATCCTCCGTCCAAAATCTCTGTTATCGTTGTTGTCATCCAGCCGTCACTGTCCCTCTGGAAGTTTCCAGATCCATCTGGTTCAGACTGGTTCTGGTCCTCCCTGCTTCCAGAGCCAGTTCAGTGGAGAGCTCCTCTGAAGTCCAACACTAAACTTTTTTTTCCATGAAGCATGTTCTGTTGAGCGATGTTTGTATTTTACTATTGTGTGAGATCTTAGCACTGACCTGCATCAACCTTGGATGAACTGTCACCGTCATCTTTGTGTTTGTGTTTCAAATTGATAAACGTTGAGGTGACGAGGACGACTAACATTGCAGACTGGAAGCTAACTTTGCTGACAGGAAGCTAACATCGCTGACAGGAAGCTAACATCGCTGACAGGAAGCTAACTTTGCTGACAGGAAGCTAACATCGCTGACAGGAAGCTAGCATCGCTGACAGGAAGCTAACTTTGCTGACAGGAAGCTAACATCACTGACAGGAAGCTGACTTTGCTGACAGGAAGCTAACATCGCTGACAGGAAGCTAATTTTGCTGACAGGAAGCTAACATTGCTGACAGGAAGCTAACATCGCTGACAGGAAGCTGACATCACTGACAGGAAGCTAACTTCGCTGACAGGAAGCTGACATCGCTGACAGGAAGCTAACATCGATGACAGGAAGCTAACCTCGCTGACAGGAAGCTAACATCGCTGACATGTCACAGCTGCAGGAAGGGGGAGATCTTTGACCTCATCTGCGTCAAAAGGACCAATGAGCTTCCTCATACTCACACAACACATGCACACACTCAGGTAATACACACTCAGGTAATCAACACACAGACATCACACGCTAACTCCCAGCTTGACTTATCTTATCCAAGCTTATGAGGTTGTGTATGGTTGTGGTAACTCACAGTGCAGATTATGATGATGTAAATATTAGTGTTGATAAATGTACAGTTCATGTGTTTTCTTGTGTTGTGTCTTTGGACTTTAACAACTTTAACAACGTCATCCTGCCAACTTTGTACCATGTGAAATATTTGCTGTATATAAATAAATGCTTCTATTTATCTTAGAGTCATTATATTTGGTTTTGTGACAGGCATGTGGCAACTGTCTGATCTCAGTGTTTAAATCAGCTTCTCACCTTCAGACTGTAGTTTCATCATCAGACTGTGTGACTGTGTGACTGTGACTGTGACTGTGTAACTGTGTGACTGTGACTGTGTAACTGTGTGACTGTGACTATGTAACTGTGTGACTGACTGTGTGACTGTGTGAGTGTGTAACTGTGTGACTGTGTAACTGTGTGAGTGTGTGACTGTGTAACTGTGTGACTGTGACTGTGTAACTGTGTGACTGTGACTGTGTAACTGTGTGACTGACTGTGTGACTGTGTGACTGTGTGACTGTGTGACTGTGACTGTGTAACTCTGTGACTGACTGTGTGACTGTGTGAGTGTGTAACTGTGTGACTGTGTGACTGTGTAACTGTGTGACTGACTGTGTGACTGTGAGTGTGTAACTGTGTTACTGTGTGACTGTGTGACTGTGTGACTGTGTGACTGTGTGACTGTGTGACTGACTGTGTGACTGTGTGACTGTGTGAGTGTGTGACTGTGAGTGTGTGACTGTGTAACTGTGTGACTGTGTGACTGTGACTGTGTAACTGTGTGACTGACTGTGTGACTGTGTGAGTGTGTAACTGTGTGACTGTGTAACTGTGTGACTGTGTGAGTGTGTAACTGTGTGACTGTGTGACTCTGTGACTGTGTGACTGTGTAACTGTGTGACTGACTGTGTGACTGTGTGAGTGTGTAACTGTGTGACTGTGTGACTGTGTGACTGTGTGACTGTGACTGTAACTGTGTGACTTTGTAACTCTGTCTATGTGTGTCTGTCTCTGTCAGTCTGTCTGTCGGTCTGTCTGTCTGTCTGTGTCAGTCAGTCTGTCTGTCTGTCTGTCTGTCGGTCTCTCTCTGTCTGTCAGTCTGTCTGTCTCTTTGTCTGTCCGCCTGTTTATCTGTCTCTCTGTCTGTCAGTCAGTCAGTCTGTCTGTCTCTGTCTCTCTGTCTGTCCATCTGTCTGTCTGACTCTCTGTCTCTGCCCACCTGTCTGTCTCTCCGCCTGTCTGTCAGTCAGTCTGTTGGTCTGTCCGTCCACCTGTCTGTCTGTCTCCCTTGTGTTAGTGACGGCTCCCAAGCGTTTCCCAGAAAGCCTGGAACTGTGTTGTTTGTCTTTCAAACGATGGTTGACAAACACGAATCAGCAACACCTGGTTTGTTCTGTGCTGCAGTTCTCTGTCCCATAGTTCCAGTTATAGGACACAAACACACACATGCAACACACACAGAACAACAAGCAGCAAGCCTGAATGGGAAGCCTGTCTGGTTCAGCACCTCTGTCTGTGCTATTGAGTGTGCAGCGATTAGAGGTTGTGTGACATCTCTGTTTAGATCAGTGGTTCTGAACCTTGTTGGAGGTACTGAACCTCACCAGTTTCGTGTGCGCATTCACCGAACCCTTCTTAATTGAAAAACGGAAACATTATTTTTTTCAAAGTCATATAATCATATGAGTCAGGTGTGTGTCTTGACTTCCACCGAACCCGTGGGGTTAAGAAGCACTGGTCTGGATCTTTGAGGATCTAGTGCCTCACACAGCTAACACTACTGACCAATAAACAGAGAGCAAGGCAAGACAACCTCTCATCTGAGGCAGCGCTGGAAGAGGTCAGAGGTCAGAGGTCAAGCAGGGTTTTCTCACATGTCAGGATCTTGGGATTAGATTATAGATATCGTCACGGTGACAGGATGAGGTGACCTGGAGAGGGTGGAGGGAAGGGGCCTCCCAGGTCCTAGAGGCCCCTGGTTCAAGGCCAAGGACAGCCTGGAGAGAAAAGCTGATAAAAGAGGATAACACACACACAGACACACACACACACGTGTTCAGGCCATAGGTGAAGGTGAGCGAGCCAGAGCGTGTGAGTGTTGAGTCTGTTTAGTCACAAACATGAGCTGAACTTGGTCTGATTCCCCAGGGGGTCAGTGGATACAGTCGAATTAATAATGGAATATGAGTGGATGTTGTTGTGAAATCAAAAACAAGATCCGACCGTAGATAAGCGTTCAGACGTCTGGGATTCTCCCCCTGAACTCTGCACTGCATGTGGCTGCTGTCCTGAGAGAGCAGGGAGAGAGGAGGGGGAGAGGGGATGGGGGAGAGACAGGAGGGGGGGAGAGAGAGGGGAGGAGGGGAGAAGAGGCAGAGGAGAGGCAGAAATGAGAGGCAGAGAAGAGAGAGAGAGAAGAGGGGAGGGGGATGAGAGGGAAGCAGAGAGAGAGGAGGGAGAGGAGAGCAGGAGGTGGGGGGAGGGGAGAGAGAGGGGAGGAGAGCAGGGAGGCGACAGAGAGGAGGTGGAGAGAGAAAGAGAGAGAGAAAGAGGAAGGGGGAGAAGAGGAGATGAGAAGAGAAGACGGGGGGAGAGAGAGAGAGGGGGGCGGAGAGGGGCAGGAGAGAGAGATGAGGGGGAAGAGAGGGGGGAGAGAGAAGGAGGAAGAGAGAGAGAGAAGATGAGAGAGAGAGAGTAAGGCACAGGAAGAGGGCAGATGGGGACATGGCTGTAGGTTTGTCTGGCAGGGGACTCCAGGACACCACCCCTCTGTTACCCTCCTGACAAACAGACAGATAGAACACATAGAACACATAGAACAGACAGAACATATAGAACACATAGAACACATAGAACAGATAGAACACATAGAACAGATAGAACAGATAGAACACATAGAACTGATAGAACACATAGAACAGACAGAACATATAGAACAGATAGAACACATAGAACAGATAGAACAGACAGAAAGTACAGCAGATCACGAGCCAGGAGAGTTTCAACAGCATTCCAGTGGTCAGAGTTAAGAAACAGTCTGTAATTACCTGCTACAGAATGACCACATCTCCCTCTTACTCCCTCTTCTCCTTTACTTCTGTGTGTGTGAGTGTGTGTGTGTGTGTGTGTGTGACGAGAGAGAGCAGGAGAGAGAGTAGTGGGTCGTGTGTGAGAATGTGTGTATGTGTGTGTGTGTGAGAGGTGTGTGCTATGTTGTGAGTGTGTATGTGTGAGTGTGTGTGAGAGTGTGTGTGTGTGTGATTCACATTAGGGATGACCTGGTGTGTGTGTGTGAGAGAGAGTGTGTGTGAGTGTATGTGAGTGTGTGAGAGTGTGTGAGTGTGTGAGAGAGTGTGTGTGAGAGTGTGTATGTGTGTGAGAGAGAGTGTGTGTGTGAGAGTGTGTGGGTGTGTATGTGTATGTGTGTGTGTGTGTGTGTGTGTGTGTGTGTGTGTGTGTCACCAGATGAGAGGGTTCAGGTGTCTCTGGATGCTGTGCAGCATCCCCTGGTGGTCAAATATATGTGCACACCCACGCATGCACACACTTGAAACTTGAAAACATGTATTTATTTAATTAAAATTTTTTTAAAAATTTTACGACTGTTGTACAGAATTATGTATAACATAAAATTTAGATATTTTACTTTTCATATTTTTATCAGAAGTTAATTCGGTTTACTTCAAACGTGTTGAACTTTGTCCTCGGTACAGGAAACGGCGTGGTTGGTTCTCGTTGCCCATGCTGTTATGACGCGAACATGGGCAATACACGCTAAGAAATGTATTTAGACTGTAAGCAATACTAAGTTAGTAGTTTTCAATTAACCATGTCTGAGGAATCGGAATTTAAAATAAATTCTAAATTTGCTTCGAAATACGAGAAATACAGACAAAAAGAGGAGCTACAAAGACGTAAGTGTTCAGTCGTGATAGATACAGCGCTAGCTAGCCTGTCCGCTAGCCAGGTAGAGATGTATCCTTAAATGCCGATGTAATCTGGATAGCGACTTTAAACTGCGTTGTTATCTAGTAATATTATTGTAATTTAGATTATGTAGCTGCGATAGTTATTTTATTGTGAAGAGATTGAGATGTAATATGATGACTAATTACATGCGGCTAGATAGTTCGCTGTTTAGCGGCTAACTTTGTCATGCATTGTTCCAGTTAAGGACCGATATGGACCCGATGGAGATGAGACTGACTCCGGCTCGTCGGAATCAGAGTCCGATGAGGACAGTGAAGTGGTGAGCTGGAGGGCAGGGATTGCTTTGGGTAAAATCGCCAATAGATCATTAGTAGTTCCACGCCAGTGAACCACTAGCAAGCCTATTCCTGCTAATCCCCGTCTTGTGTCGCCAACACCAGTCTGTCCGTGTTAACTTATGATGCTCTGAAACCAAACAGCACTTTTGTAATGGCGAGGTTGTTTTCACCGTCCACTGTTTACGTCACTTTGCACTGTTTACGTTACTGTGTACCATAGGAGATCATCGCCCCACATATACACACACAGAGCCCCGTAACTACATAAAGAAGATGCTCTCCACTTGCTCTTCATCTTTATGTCCACCCCCTCCCTCTTCATCTCCTTACTCTCTTTCTTTGTGTTCAGGAGCTGGACCCTCAACTGGACAAGGATTTCTACAGAACTCTGTCTCTCCTTAAGAAGAGAGACCCAAAGATCTATCAGACAAACACTCAGTTCTACACAGAGCCAGGTAACCGTGGCAACCTCTCGTCTCTGAAGAGGTAGTGCGCAGCAATGATCGAATAAACTTGATTTATTTAGCGTTGATGCAAAGTGGTGTATGGTTCAGATCTGTAGTTGTGGTCTGTTGACCACTGAGAGAGACTGTGTTCACCTGAAGAGGGTTATTTAAATCAGTCTCTTTCAGTGGAGTCCCTGAAGGTTAGCAAGCACCACATCATCACAGACAACATAAAAAGTTATCAAGCTAAAAAAATACAAGAAAGCTGTAAAACGAGATCGTTCAAAAACAGGTTCTGGAGTCTGTATTCTGTCAACCTTCAGGAAGTGTTCACACCGGTGTGGGGTTAGTGGGCTGGGTTTTGATTGGCTCTGGAGTGTGTCAGTCTCAACAGACTGGATGTTGTTGTCCTATAGCATCAGGCTCTGGCATCTCTGGCAAGCCCTCCAGCTCCAAGAAGGCCCCGAAGCCCATGTTCCTGAAGGACTATGAACGCAAGGTCATCCTGGAGAGAGGAGGGTGAGAGGGCCAAGGCTCACCACACGCTTTTCAACACACGCAGCTAACAAACCCTTACACACACATCTGACCCTTCCACACACACACACACACACACATCTAACCCTTACACACACACACACATCTGACCCTTACACACACACACACACACACACATCTAACCCTTACACACACACACTCACACGTACACACACACTAATATCTAACCCTTACACACATACACACTCTTATATCTAACCCTTACACACTAACGTCCAACCCATACACACACTCACAAACACACGTGTAACCCATACACACACACACGTCTAACCCTTACACACACACACATCTGACCCTTACACACACACACACACACACACATCTAACCCTTACACACACACACTCACACACACACACACACATCTAACCCTTACACACACACACACACTCTAACATCTAACCCTTACACACTGACGTCCAAACCATACACACACACACACTCACAAACACACACGTAACCCATACACACACACATCTAACCCTTACACACACATTCACACACACACACATCTAACCCTTACACACACACATCTAACCCTTACACACACACACACACACATCTAACCCTTACACACACACACACACACACACACATCTGACCCTTACACACACACACACACACACACACGTCTAACCCTTACACACACATTCACATCTACAACTCTTGACTCAAACCAGACTCTTCCATCTCTCCACAGTAAATACGACGATGATGATGAGGAAGAGGAGGAGAGTGATGATGAAGAGGCAATGAAAAGGAGAGAGGTACATGCCTGTTGTACATTGGAAACATGATATATGAAACATGTTAGGAAACACATTAGGAAACACGTTAGGAAACACGTTAGGAAACACGTTAGGAAACACATTAGGAAACACGTTAGGAAACACGTTAGGAAACATGGCAGGAAACACGTTAGGAAACACATTAGGAAACACATTAGGAAACACATTAGGAATCATGCCATGCAATGGCAGTTCATCTTTGACGTGTGTGCGGTTGTGTACTGTGCGGTTGTGTACTGTGCGGTTGTGTACTGTGCGGTTGTGTACTGTGCGGTTGTGTACTGTGTGATTGTGTACTGTGTGGTTGTGTACTGTGTAGTTGTGTACTGTGTAGTTGTGTACTGTGTGATTGTGTACTGTGTGATTGTGTACTGTACTGTTGTGTACTGTACTGTTGTGTACTGTGTGGTTGTGTACTGTACTGTTGTGTACTGTGTGGTTGTGTACTGTACTGTAGTGTACTGTGTGGTTGTGTACTGTACTGCTGTGTACCGTGTGGTTGTGTACTGTGTGGTTGTGTACTGTACTGTTGTGTACTGTGTGGTTGTGTACTGTACTGTTGTGTACTGTGTGGTTGTGTACTGTGTGGTTGTGTACTGTACTGCTGTGTACTGTACTGTTGTGTACTGTGTGGTTGTGTACTGTACTGTTGTGTACTGTGTGGTTGTGTACTGTACTGTTGTGTAGCTAGTTGAATGGTGCTGTTGTTGACTTGTGTTTTGTTTCCAGAGGGCTACGTCTCCTAGCTACATCCAGGAGCAGAGGGATCTGAAAGAGAGGTGAGCTCACCTGAGGTCCAGGGGGGACGAGAGACATGAAACCTGTTTGTGTGTGTAACCTGTGCTTGTGTGTGTGTAGCCTGTGCTTGTGTGTGTGTAACCTGTGTGTAACCTGTTCTTGTGTGTGTAACCTGTGTGTAGCCTGTGCTTGTGTGTGTGTGTAACCTGTGTGTAGCCTGTGCTTGTGTGTGTGTAACCTGTGTATGTGTGTAACCTGTGTGTAACCTGTGCTTGTATGTGTGCAGCTTCAGTCGCTGGGTTCAGGACAGTGAGGAGGAGGGCAGTGGAGGAGAGGAACCTCTGTTGACCAGGAGGAGCAGGACCCAGGAGGAGAAGGTAACCCCAGCTGACTTTAGCTAACCCCAGCTAACTCCAGCTAACTCCAGCTAACCCCAGCTAACCTTAGCTAACCCCAGCTAACCTTAGCTAACCCCAGCTAACCCCAGCTAACTCCATCTGACCTTAGCTAACCCCAACTAACCTTAGCTAACCCCAGCTAACTTTAGCTAACTCCAGCTAACCTTAGCTAACCCCAGCTTACCCCGGCTAACTCCATCTGACCTTAGCTAACCCCAACTAACCTTAGCTAACCCCAGCTAACTTTAGCTAACTCTAACCCATGAGAAGAAGGTAACCCTAGATAACCTTAGCTAACCCTAGCTAGCTTTAGCTTACTCTAGTTAACTCTAGCTAACCCCAGCTAACCTTAACTAACCTTAGCTAACTCCAGCTAACCTTAGCTAACCCCAGCTAACCCCAGCTAACTCCAACTAACCGTAGCTAACTCCAACTAACCGTAGCTAACTCCAGCTAACCTTAGCTAACCCAGCTAACCTTAGCTAACTCCAGCTAACCCCAGCTAACTCCATCTGACCTTAGCTAACCCCAACTAACCTTAGCTAACCCCAGCTAACTTTAGCTAACTCTAACCCATGAGAAGAAGGTAACCCTAGATAACCTTAGCTAACCCTAGCTAGCCTTAGCTTACTCTAGTTAACTCTAGCTAACCCCAGCTGACCTTAGCTAACTCTGGTAAACTCTAGCTAACCCAAGCTAACTCTGATAAACCCTAGCTAACCCAAGCTGACTAGGTAACCCTAGCGAACCCAAGCCGACTCTAGGTAACCCCAGCTAACTAGCTGTGTTCTGTGCTGCCCCCTGCAGGAGAAGGAGGAGCAGGACTATGTGGAGTGGCTGAAGGGACAAGCAGAGCTGCAGGGACCAGAGGAACTGCAAGACCTGGTGAGTGAGTGAGTGAGTGAGTGTTTGTGTGTGTGTGTGTGTGTGTGTGTGTGTGCGAGCAAGTGTGCGAGCACCTGACTGTATGTGTGTGCGTGTGTGTGTGTGTGTGTGCAAGCGAGTGTGCAAGCGTGTGTGTGAGTGTGTGTCTGTGTGTGTGTGTGCGAGCAAGTGTGCAAGCACCTGACTGTGTGTGCACACCTGACTGTGTGTGTGTGTGTGTGTTTATGCAGAGCTACCTGAAGGAGTACTGGAACAACCCACAGCTGGATGAAAAGGAGCGTTTCCTCCGAGACTTCGTCCTCAACAAGGCTTACCTGGAGGAGGACCAGGACAGGTACACACACACACACACACCTGGAGGAGGACAAGGACAGGTACACACACACACACACACCTGGAGGAGGACAAGGACAGGTACACACACACACACACCTGGGGGGGGACAAGGACAGGTACACACACACACACACGTGAAGGAGGACCAGGACAGGTACACACACACACACCTGGAGGAGGACCAGGACAGGTACACACACACACACACACCTGGAGGAGGACCAGGACAGGTACACACACATCAGAGACACGTACACACCTGGAGGAGGACCAGGACAGGTACACACACACACCTGGAGCAGGACAGGCACAGACGAGTGATTCGGGTGTGTGGTGTGTGATGCGTACGTGATGTGTGTGGTGTGTGGTGTGTACGTGATGTGTGTGTGTGTGATGTGTGTGTGTGTGATGTGTGTGTACGTGATGTGTGTGTACGTGATGTGTGTGTACGTGATGTGTGTGTGTGTGTGTGATGTGTACGTGATGTGTGTGTGATGTGTGATGTGTACGTGATGTGTACGTGATGTGTGTGTGTGATGTGTACATGATATGTGTGTGTGTGTGTGTGTGATGTGTGTGTGTGATGTGAACATGTGCAGGATTCCCTCATATGACGAGGTGGTGCAGGAGGAAGTTCAGGATTCGTCGGAAGAGGGGGAAGACTTCCTGCTCAAACAGGAAGTCTTCGAGAGACACTACAACTTCCGCTTTGAGGAGCCCGACTCCCAGAAGGTTTGTATGAAGTGTGAGAGGTGTGTGCGTGCTGGCGTGTGTGTGTGCTGGCATGCGTGTGAGAGAGAGGTGTGTGTGCGCTAGTGTATGTGAGTGATTGTGTGTGCTGGCATGTGTGAGAGAGGTGTGTGTGTGCTGGCATGTGTGTGCTGGCATGTGAGTGAGAGGCGTGTGTGAAGTGTGTGTGTGTGTGGGCTGGCATGTGAGTGAGAGTCGTGTGTGAAGTGTGTGTGTGCTGGCATGTGTGAGAGAGGCGTGTGTGAAGTGTGTGTTAACTCCCTTCACCTCCTGCAGATAAAGACGTACCCTCGCTCCATCGCCACCTCGGTGCGCGTCGCAGACGAGCGTCGGCGGGAGGCACGGGCGGCGAGGCGGGACAGGAAGCACCTGGAGCTACAGCAGAAGCAGCAGCAGCTGCAGCACATGAAGAACCTGAAGAGGGAGGAGATCCTGAACCGTCTGCAGACTCTCAAGCAGCTGTCGGGGAGTCAGGAGGACGGCTTCTCTCTCGCTCACCTGGAGGGAGACTTTAACCCAGAGCAGCACGATATGATGATGCAGGTGAGGAGACGCACGTCACACACACACTGCAGATAATATGAATAAACACACAGAGGCAGGTAGCTGAGCTGTGTGTCTACAGGAGATGTTTGGGGATCACTACTACGGAGAAGAGGAGGAGGAGAAGCCTCAGTTTGATGATGAAGAGCAGGAGGGTGAGTACCTGTCAATCACCCCTCCACCTGTCAATCACCCCTCCACCTGTCAATCACCCCTCCACCTGTCAATCACCCCTCCACCTGTCAATCACCCCTCTACCTGTCAATCACCCCTCCACCTGTCAATCACCCCTCCACCTGTCAATCATCCTTCCACCTGTCAATCATCCCTCTACCTGTCAATCATCCCTCCACCTGTCAATCACATCATGGATGTCCATCTGACTAATCTGCCAAACTAAACTTAACTGCCTGAGGCTATCATGTTTACATGGACCAAAATCTCTGAGGAATGTTTCCAACACTTTGTTGAAAGTATGAGACGAAGAGTTAAAGCTGTTCTCAAGGCAACAGCAGGTCCAAGCTATTATAAACATGGCGAAGGGCCTGACTAATGAAGTGACAGTGATATGTATGGAGAGTATGTGTCGGTGACGTTGAGTGTTTCAGTCTGCTGGTGTTTTTGGGGTCCACAGACCACTGGAACTGGGACATGTGGACAGGAGAGGAGGGAGGAGGTGAAGAGGAGGGAGGAGGTGGAGAGGATGGAGGAGGTGGAGAGGAGGAGGCAGCAGAAGAGCCTAACTGTGAAGACCCAGACTTCATTGTGAGTGTGTTTGTTCCAAAGACATCCGAAGCACCTACCTGATCTCACCTGATAGGTTAAACAGCACCTTGACCTCTGACCCTTCCAGATGGACGCAGACTACGACCCCAGCCAACCAAGCAGCTCGAAGAAGAAGAAGAGGAGGAAGGATGACGCTCCTCTGATGGGGAAGAGGAGAAGGAAGTCTCACTTTGCTGAGGTCATCACCAAAGAAAAGCCTGTGTTTGACCCCCGTGAGTAGCGCTTAGCAACAGTAACCAGGAAGTTGTTGTTGTTCCGCTGTCATAATAAGGTGGTGTCTGACCAATCCCAGAATCCTTATCTGCTTGTCACAGATGCGTCTGTAATGTGTTTCTGATCATTGTGTGTATAGAGGAGAAGAACTTCCAGCAGTACCTGGATGAGTACTATAAGCTGGACTATGAAGACATCATAGATGACCTGCCATGTCGCTTCCGTTATCGTCAGGTCCTCCCCAACAACTTTGGCCTGACCACCGATGAGGTGAGGGGTCACCGAGGGGTCACCGAGGGGTCAGGGAGGAGCTGCAGCAGACATGATGTTCATGGTCTGGGTTAGTCAAGGGTGGTTTGGGTTAGTCTAGGGTGGTCTGGGTTAGTCTAGGGTGGTCTGGGTTAGTCTAGGGTGCTCTGGGTTAGCATGGGGGGGGGTTAAGTTAGCATGGGGTGGTTGTGGGTAGTCTAAGGTGGTCTGGGTTGGTTGTGGGTAGTCTGGGGTGGTCTGGGTTAGTCTGGGGTGGTCTAGGTTAGTCAGGGGTGGTGTAGGTTGGTCTGGGGTAGTCGTGGGTAGACCTCCTGTCCCCTGGCTGGTGCTGATGATCTTTGATGTAACTGATCTGGTATTGCTGCTCCCCGGAGCAGCTCTGACCAGGGCATGACTCAGTTAATCTTCTCTCTGAGCGGGTCAGGGGACAGGCAGAGAGGGGGTAGACACAGAAAAATACTATCTCTCCATCCTGTTCAACCATCTCTCTAACCCTCCCACCATCTCTCTCTCTCCCTTCATCTCTCTGTCTCTCTCTCTCTCCATCTCTCTCCCTCCAAATCTTGATGTCTCTCTCCCTCCATCCCTCTCTCTCTCTCTCCCTCCATCCCTTGATGTCTCTCTCCCTCCATCCCTCTCTCTCTCCCTCCATCTCTTGATGTCTCTCCCTCCATCCCTCTCTCTCTCTCTCTCTCCCTCCATCCCTCTCTGTCTCCATCTCTCTCCCCTCCTGTGTGTCCTTAGATCTTGGGTTCAGATGAGAAGGATCTGAACCGCTGGTGCTCCCTAAAGAAGACCTGCATGTTCAGGTACAGCTAGCTTACTTCCTGGTTCCTGGGTTTGGGTCCTGAGTTTCGTTTACAGCAAGTACTTATCATTCTATTTATTAAAATACATGTAAAATCTTCTCTATCCCTCCATCTCTCCCTCTTACATCTGTCCTTCTATCCCTCCATCCTTCGCTTTCTCTCTCTGTTCCTCCATCCCTCGTTTCTCTCTCTCTCTCTCTGTTCCTCCATCCCTCATTTCTCTCTCTCTCTCTGTTCCTCCATCCCTCGTTTCTCTCTCTCTCTCTGTTCCTCCATCTCCCTCGCTTACATCTGTCTCTTGTTCTCTCAGATCTGATAAGGAGGAGAAATGTGATTTGAAGAACTACCAGATCAAGGCCCAGAATGTGAAGAAGAAGAGGGAGGTGTTGAGCTCCTTCTACTCTGAGTGAGTACGCACTAACACACGCACTAACACACGCACTAACACACGCACTAACACACGCACTAACACACGCACTAACACATGCATGTGTGCGTGCGCGCATTGTATGTGCAGAGGAGAGAGTGCTGTAGGTGTGTGTGTGACTGTGTGTGTTTAGGGAGGATGTAGTGCTGCAGGTGTGTGTGTGTGTAACTGTGTGTGTGTGTGTGTGTGTAACTGTGTGTGTGCAAGGAAGATGGAGTGTGGCAGGTGTGTGTGACTGTGTGTGTAACTCTCTGTGTGTGTAACTCTGTGTGTGCAGGGAGGATGGAGTGGAGGAGGGCAAGAAGATGGGGAAGAAGAAGAGAGACAGGCTGAAGAAACCTGAGGAGCAGGAGGCCGGTCCCAAACAGGAGCTGGAGGAGGAGCCTGCCGCCCAGACACAAGCTGCACACGAGGAGGAGGAGGAGGAGGAGTTCCTGGTCCCCAAGAAGAAGAAGAGGAGAGAGGAGGAAACAAGAGCTCCTGTAGAGCAGGAGAAGGCAGAAGGATCCCAAAGTCAAGCTGGGAAGCCCAGGTCCTTCAGGCAACCTGGAGGACGCCTCATTCAGAGGCCCTTCAGGCACCCTGGAGGACGGCTCATCCAGGCGCCCTTCAGGGTGAAGATGGGGGGTCGTGAATTCAGCGGGCAGAGGCTGAAGGCCTATGGGCTGAACCCCAAGAGACTGCACTTCAGACAGCTGGGTCGCCAGAGAAACAAGGCCCAGAGAAAGAGTCAGGAGTAAGAGGCTGCAGGGAGACTCAGCAACATGGACACTCGGAACCAACTCTGCCTCTAATTATCATAATTATAGGATTTATGTTATTGCGTGTGTCTAAAGATTCTTTTAAAAATGTTCCAGAACACACCTCCCCAAAGCAGCCCTGAGGACCTGGACCAGAACAACATTTCTCTAAATGATCCAACAAACCTATTTGTTTTCCAATAAATGGTTTTAAAACTATATTTTATTAAGAGTATCTGAATGAGAGTAGCATCAAACATGTTGTCTTAGTTGACTGAAGTGAGATTCTGTAAGTATATTTTGTGTACCAAAAACTTCGTGGTCTTAACATAAAATATTGCGCTCAAATAACGATGAAGAAATCAGTTACAGTCATTTGGAGGTAACGGTTACCATTAGCACTGAAGGCGCCAGACCGCCTCTGGAGGAGGTTGACCCATGTCATGGGTTTTGTTTTGAGTTGATAGTTTTTCTTGATTAATATAGGTTTGTTTAAGGGCAGTTTTGGTCATCTGAACCCACGGGAACGTTGATAGAAGTTACAAATACTTCCAAAATATTTAACTTGTCGATTTGGCGTCTCGTATGGACACCATTAATATGGACAGAGTCGAATGTTCTAAAATATGGCATTTTAAAACACACAATAATGTATGACAAATTATGACTAGTTTAATCAAAACCTGAATGGTTTCGAATTATTCAGAGATCTATAATTATATTTAATCTTAATTTGAGTTATTCGTATTTCCTTCAGGCATATCCTCGGAAGCGCTTGAGAATACGCGCGCTAGTAGGACCACTTTAAATTAGGAAGAAACGAAAAGACAGCTAGCGGCTCAGGTTTGTTTATAAATCTAATTTTATCGTCTTAATATGAATCGTGAAATATTCGGAGTATAACGAAGTAGCGTTAATGGAGGTGTAGAGGTTACAAAGCATGCAGATTATGCTAAACGATGGCTAGTTCTGTGTAGTTGCACCGATTTGCACTTTTGGCATTATTTAACTGTGATATAGGCAACAGTTAACGTGTAGTCTACAACTGGACTAGTAGGAGCAAGTTAAACCTTCCAGAATCACTGGGATTTTATCTCGTATGTAAAAATATATAAGAAGCCAACGGTGACATTTGACATTTAGCGTTTTCAGGATTAATTTTAGCTATTTCGTCGAGTTAGTGGGTCTTATTGAATGTTGTAGTTAGCAATGCTAATCAAACCGTCTATCTGAACTAGTGTTGCCAACATACCAAGTCAGAGGGATCCATTAGTAAACATAAATTACTTGTAGGAGACTTTTCTTTACAGAAAAAAAATACTTCTTTACTGTAATGACCATACATTACTGAAGTACCCCCACTTATTATAAATCGCCAACGTGAAAGCGGTTGAATTTTTCAGAATTATAATTAAAAGGGGAAATGCTTTATGCGGGTGACCCTTACCTGTATACACCCTACTGACATAATCCAGAAGTACAAACTTTTTTTTTTAAACTGCCTGAAAACAATTGTCCTACGATTTTAGCAATTTGTCCTACGATCCACGATTTAAAGCTGTATCCGTTGTTTTCCTTTGATGCTGTCCTGCGCAGCAGCGGTGTGACCATGTCTCAGAACAGCCTCGAGGACTTCGGCAAGATGCTGATGGGGCTCGTGAGGAGCAGCAGGGCGGAGAACGAGCTGCTGCTCGCGGGAGAGCAGCTCAAGACGTTCTACGACCGACACTTGGAAACCAAGAACACCGCCGCACAGATTCTGAAGAGTAAGGAGCGGGACCGGCGCTGTCACACCGCTGTTAGTTTAGCGGTTAGCTGCAGCAGTGTCGGTGACAGGAGTGTATTTTACATTTACAATAAGCATGTCACGTGTGTTCTTACAGTAGAGTATGTGGAGAGGGGTGTGTGTGTGTGTGTGTGTGTGTGTGTGAGACCTATTGTGTTTGTGCGGGACCTGTTGTGTGTGTGACTTGTCATTTGTAACTTGTACATGAGTGTGTGTGACATGTTGTTCGTGACCTGTACGTGTGTGTGTGTGACATGTTGTTTGTGACCTGTACGTGTGTGTGTGTGTGTGTTTGTGTGTGTGTGTGCCTCCAGACATCATACAGACAGAGGATAAGGCCAGCCAGAAGCTGCTGGACCAGGAAGAGCAGAAGAGCCAATTAGAGACGGAGCTGGAGAGTCTGGAGGCGGAGCTACAGCGTGCCACAGCCAAGAGTCACAATATGGACTCTGAGCTGCAGTATCCTGTCATTTGGTTGGTCAGCAAGCTTGTCAATCATCCTGTCACGTGGTTAGGATTGGCCTAGTGCTCGTGTAACCGTGTTAAACTAACCCCTCCTACTGCTTTGAGAGGCTGAGGAGGTGTGATTAGATGACTGGTCTGTCCAAGCTGAACAGAGAGATCTAAGATGCGAGAGAGGTGGTGTGTGTCTGTGAGAGAGTGTGTGTGTGAGAGAGAGGTGGTGTGTGTCTGTGAGAGAGAGTGTGTGTGCATGTGTGATTGTGCTGTGTTGTGTGTGTGTTGAGAGAGAGGTGTGTGTGACTTGTTGAGAGAGAGTGTGTGTGTGTGTGTGTGAGAGAGGTGGTGTGTGTCTGTGAGAGAGAGAGTGTGTGTGTGTGTGTGAGAGAGAGGTGGTGTGTGTCTGTGAGAGAGAGTGTGTGTTGTGTATGTGGTGTGTGAGGAGTAGTGTGTGTGTGATGTTGAGAGAGAAGAGGTGGTGTGTGTCATGTGAGAGAGAGTGCTATGTGTGTGTCTGTGAGAGAGTGAGTGTGTGCTGTGGGGGGGGGGGAGAGAGAGCAGGTGTGTGTGTGTTGTGTGTGTGTGTGTGTGTGCTGTGTGTGTGTGTGCTGAGAGGAGTGGTTTGTGTCTGTGAGAGAGAGTGCGTGTGAAAGCGTGTGTGAGTGTGAATGAGAGAACAGTTAGTGTGTGAGTGTGAATGAGAGAACAGTTAGTGTGTGAGTGTGAATGAGAGAACAGTTAGTGTGTGAGTGTGAATGAGAGAACAGTTAGTGTGTGAGTGTGAATGAGAGAGAGAGTGTGTGTTGGTGTGTGTGTGGTGTGGGAGGAGAGGTTGGTGTTGTGACTGTGAGAGAGAGTGTGTGTGTGTGTGTGATGTGTGTGTCGTGTGAGATAGAGGTTGGTGTGTGTCTGTGAGAGAGAGAAGTGTTGTGTGAGAGAGAGGTGGTGGTGTGTGTGTGAGAGAGAAGAGTGTGTGTGTGTGTGTGTGTGGAGAGAGAGGTGTGTGCTGGTGACTGCTGAAGAGCTGTGTGTGGGTGTGTGTGTGTGTGAGAGAGCGGGGGTGTGTCGTTGTGAGAGATGAGAAGTGGTGTTGTGTGTGTGTGTGTGTGTGTGCTGTGGTGTGTGTGTGTGTGTGAGAAGAGGTGTGTGTGTGTTGTCTGTGAGAGAGAGTGTGTGTGTGTCTGTGAGAGAGAGTGTGTGTGTGTGTGTCTGTGAGAGAGAGGTGGTGTGTGTGTGAGAGAGAGGTAGTGTGTGTCTGTGGGAGAGTAAGTGTGTGTGTGAGAGAATGAAAGAGACAGAGAAAGAGAGAGTGTGTGTGTGAGAAGAAGAGGTGTGCACGTGTGTTCTGAGAGAGTGTGATGTTGTGTGTGCGTGAGAGAGAGGTGTGTGTGCGAGCTGTGAGAGAGGTGGCTGTTGTTGTGTGTGTGTGTGTGAGAGAGAGAGAGTGGATATGCAGTCTGTGAGGAGAGAGAGTGTGTGTGTGTGAGAGAGAGGATTGTGTTGTGTGGTGTGTGGTAGAGAGTGGTGTGTGTGTGTACCTCAGAGAGCCCATTTGGTGGACAGGGTGTGTGTGAGAGAGATGAGAGAGGAGAGAGGAGAGAGCGTGGTGTGATGTCTGTGAGAGAGAAGTGTTGTGTGTGTGTGTGTGTGTGAGAGGAGGAGAGAGAGAAGAAAGAAAAGAGAGAGAGAGAGTGTGTGTGGATGTGTTGATGCTGTTGTGAGAGAGAGTGTGTGTGTGTGTGTGGTGTGTGAGAGAGAGACAGAAAAAAAAAGAGAGAGAGAGAGAGTGTGTGTGTGTGTGTCTGTGAGAGAGGTGGTGTGTGTTTGTGAGAGAGAGAGTGTGTGTGTGTGAGAGAGAGGTAGTATGTGTCTGTGAGAGAGAGGTAGTGTGTGAGAGAGAGGTGGTGTGTGTCTGTGAGAGAGAAAGAGATGTCTGTGTGCGTGTCTCAATGTGTGTCTGAGAGAGAGTGTGTGTGTGTGTGTGTGTGTGTGTGTGTGTGTGTGTGTGTGTGTGTGTGTGTGTGTGTGTGTGAGAGAGAGAGGTGGTGTGTGTCTGTGAGAGAGGTGGTGTCTGTGAGAGAGGTGGTGTGTGTCTGTGAGAGAGTGTGTGTCTGTGAGAGAGAGTGAGTGTGTCTGTGAGAGAGTGTGTGTGTGTGAGAGAGAGTGTGTCTGAGAGTGTGTGTCTGTGAGAGTGTGTCTGTGAGTGTGTGTGTGTGTGTGAGAATGCAAGTGTGAAAGTGTGTGTCTGAGAGAGTGTGTGTCTGTGAGAGAGTCTGTGTCTGTGAGAGAGTGTGTGTGTCTGTGAGAGTGTGTCTGTGAGTGTTTGTGTCTGCGAGAGTGAGCGTGTGTGAGTGTGTGATCTCACTCTCTGGCTGCAGTGTTCCTCCTTCACCACTTCCCTCAGGTTCCTACAGAGGGAGCTAGATAGCCTGCAACACTCTGAACAGGAGCTCCAGGTTATGCAGCAGGAAGTGGATGAAGACACGACAGAGGTCATCCCCTCCACCATGTGAGCCTGCCCTTTACCTGGCCTTTACCTGCCCTTTACCTGGCCTGTAACTGGCCTTTACCTGCCCTTTACCTGGCCTGTAACTGGCCTTTACCTGCCCTTTACCTGCCCTTTACCTGGCCTTTACCTGACCTTTACCTGACCTTTACCTGCCCTTTACCTGGCCTTTACCTGGCCTTTACCTGCCCTTTACCTGCCCTTTACCTGCCCATTACCTGGCCTTTACCTGGCCTTTACCTGGCCTTTACCTGGCCTTTACCTGACCTTTACCTGACCTGTAACCTTCACACTGTCATAGGGCTCAGTACTGTCATTATCCATGTTCTCCTCAGATTCAGGGTGAGGGTCATACAGATACAGGGGTCAGTAGCTAATGTGTGTGTGTGTGTGTGTGTGCGTGCGTGCGTGTGTGTGTGTATACGTGTGTGTGTGTGTGTGTGTATACATGTGTGTGTGTGTGTGTGTCAGATACATGGCCCAGCTGTACTACAAGGTGACCAGGATCAAATGGGAATACGACACAGAGCCCCACATACTCAGAGGAGGTACTGCTGCTTCCAACTGTCTGTACCACTGGGTGTTTCTGAACACTTGTGTGTTTCTAAACAGTGTTTTAAACATTTTGTGTGTTTCTGAACTGAGTGTGTCTGAGCTGTGTATGTGTTTCTGAACAGTGTGTGTTTCTGATCTGTGTGTGTCTAAACAGTGTGTGTTTCTGATCTGTGTGTGTTTCTGATCTGCGTGTTTCTAAACAGTGTGTTTCTGATCTGTGTGTGTCTGAACAGTGTTTCTAAACTGTGTGTGTCTGAGCAGTGTGTGTGTGTTTCTGAACAGTGTGTGTTTCTGATCTGTGTCTGAACAGTGTTTCTGATCTGTGTGTCTGAACAGTGTGTGTTTCTAAACAGTGTGTGTTTCTGATCTGAACAGTGCACTACGGGGCAGACCTGGCCTCGCCCATCCACATGGACACATCGGTTCGTTCTGCCTGTGCTGTCAGCGACGATCTCTGGAACTTCGTCAGCACAGAGTGGTAGAGAGGAGGAGGTGGGGAGAGGAGAGGAGGGGAGGAGAGAGGAGAGGAGAGAGGAGAGAGGAGGGAGAAGAGGGTGAGGGAGAGGAGAGGGAGAGGAAGGAGAGGGAGAGGGCAGGATGGAGACGAGAAGCAGAGGGAGAGAGAGGGGAGGGAGAAGAGTGGGAAGGAAGCGGGAAGGAGAGGCAGAAAGAGGAGAGGGAGAAAAGAGAGAAAAAGAAGGAAAGAAAGAAAGAGAGGAGGGAGAGGAGAAGAGAGGGAGTAAAGAGAAAGAGAGAGGCGTGGAGAATAATAAGAGGAGAGGGTAGGAGAGGAGAATGGTAGACTGGAGACTAATAGAACTATCCTGGCTGGAGGAGAGACAGAAGTAAAGGTCTTATTTGTATTTATGTTCATGTTTAAAATGTGAATAAACTTCTTTTCTAACTAATTCCTGGATATTTGTTGCAACAACCTGGAAGTTCCCATAGACTGATCCTCACTTTGGTTTCAGCTTCCTCTCTGTCGTTTTCAGGAAATATAGATTTATATAACTTATACATCTATATTTATATAACTTATACATCTATATTTATATAACTTATAAATCGATATTTATATAGCTTATAAATCTATATTTATATAGATTTCGGGGAGGGCACAACAGATAATGCAACATATAATGCTAGTATAGTATTGCAGCATGAGTACAATCTATTTCATGGGCAAACATTTGACCTTAGATTTTAAGGTTGCAGGTTAATTCTGTGTGTGATAAAGGTGTTGTGGATCATAGCTGGTTACTTTGAGCAGGTAAACACAAACCACTCCTGGACTCTGACCACTAAACATTCCTTTGTTCTTCAGACACTTGATCTGCTGTGTACTGCTTGTACAGTCACCTTGGATAAAAGATGACTGTAAATGACCTGAAGTGAAGACGGTGTTACTTGGCAATCCACCAGGGGGCGCTGTTGGTCTGTATGCAGGTGGCGTCATGGCCAAGGGTGAGCAGGCTGCAGGGTTCAGGTCTACTGAACGCATTTCTGACACCTCCCCTCCCTCACCTTCCCCCCCTCGGCCTGACACAGCCCCCCCCCCCTTGAACTCTTCTCCTCCCCCCCTCCTCCTTCCATCATACCACTCAACCCCCCCTCCCTGGACACACACACACCCGGCCCTGAGATGCCCCCCCCCTCCCTGACACGCTCACCTCCACCCTTCCCTGACACGAACACCTTCCCCCCCTCCCTGACACGCCCCCTCCCTGACATGTCCCCCCCTCCCTGACACGCTCACCTCCACCCCTCCCTGACACGAACACCTTCCCCCCCTCCCTGACACGCTCCCTCCCTGACATGCCCCCCCCCTCCCTGACACGCTCACCTCCACCCTTCCCTGACACGAACACCTTCCCCCCCTGACCGCTCTCCCCCCCGGACACGCTCCCCCCCCTCCTGACACGCTCTCCCCCCCCCTCCCTGACACGCTCTCCCCTCCCCTGGTACACCTTCTCACCCCCCTCCCTACACGCTCCCCCCCCTCCCTCACCGCTCACCTCCACCCCTACCTGACACCGCTCCCCCGCCGCCCCCCTCCCCCCCACACGCTTCTCCCCCCCTTCCCTGACACGCTCGTGTCCCCCTCCCTGACACGCTTCCCCCCCCCTCCCTGCCTCAACCGTCGTGCTTTCGGATGCAGACAAGTAGAAGACTTCTCTTGATTGTTCTAAAGGTGCTGTCTCTAAGTGTGATTGTGTCTAAAGGTGTGTCTCTTTAAGTGTGAGTGTGTCTAAGGTGTGTCTCTTTAAGTGTGATTGTGTCTAAAGGTGTGTGTGTTCACCAGTAAAGTTGTCTGTTGTAACTGCCATCATTCCGTGCTCTTTGTCAATAGTAAAACATGTTCCTATTTGTTGGAACCTTTGTACAATAAATCCTTAAAAACGAAACCACGATAAGAAAGTCCAAATGAACTTGATCTTAGTTAATGCTCTTCACACAAGCTGATGACAAGCTCTGTGACTTCCTTGTCTTAAATAGACTTTAACCACCAACACTGGTTTAGGTGTTTTCACAGTAATGTTTCTCTAGTGAGTCTTCCTAGTCGGTTTTCATGAGAATTTAGGTTAGTTGACATGAAGTTTTACGAGCCTATGTGAAACCCTCAGTGACCTTGCTTGGAAAAAAAAGGCTACATCGTATGATTTGTCAACAACAAACTATTTTAATATGATCATAATCATTTAAATATACACTTATTCATTTATGTATTGAATGTACATATATAACACAGGGGACAAATCTTTATACCAAATGCATTCCTGATAAGAAATCTACAGTTGGTTCTATTTACAAACAAACCTCAGTTTGGCTACCTTATAGACGGGGTTAGCCTAATCGTCTCTAACCCTAAGAGATATTTCTTGTTTGTACATATGTATCAACTGTGTCAAACCAGACTGAGCTGTTATAGTGAGAGTTGTGCAGAGCACAGAGTGCCAGGTGAGGTTTATCGTGAAGCACCAGACTGGAGTAAACGCAGAACAAAAGGATCCATGAGCAAATGTGGGCTACGTCTTGGTGTTCTAGCAGACCTCACTGGCTAACTCAGCTAGCAGACCTCACTGGCTAACTCAGCTAGCAGACCTCACTGGCTAACTCAGCTAGCAGACACCACTGGCTAACTCAGCTAGCAGACCTCACACCACTGGCTAACACAGCTAGCAGACCTCACAGCACTGGCTAACTCAGCTAGCAAACGTCATACTACTGGCTAACTCAGCTAGCAGACTTCACAACACTGGCTAACTCAGCCAGCAGAGCTCACACCACTGGCTAACTCAGCTAGCAGACCTCACAACACTGGCTAACTCAGCTAGCAGACTTCACATCACTGGCTAACTCAGCTAGCAGCTTCAGGTATCTCCCATTAGCCCTCTGAGGGCAGATCTGACTGTAGGAATGACAAGCTTGGCATGGCAGTGCTGGGTGTGGAGGCAGCGTGCTCTAACTACATATCATCATGTCTGTTAAGTGTTTTCTGCTGTGAAGGGACAGATAAGATGCTGAAGACCGCTACCAGGCATCAATCAGACTAGCAGTCTAATTACAGAGGCTGTCAGAACAGCTCCATATGTTTCACTGTCTGTGATGTCGGCTTGTGTTATAAACAGCATTATTATGTGGGGTAAGGGATGAGTACAGTTCATTTAACCTTTATCCAAAACAACCAACTGAGAGATTTGAAGTTGTTTGTTCTGTAGTCTAATGCTCTAACCACTTAAGCTAGCCCCTGGATGATTCTTCTTTAGTGACTTCAAAACACAGACTAAAGCTCCTGCAAGACACAACCCTAGTGGGTCTCCTGATTGTATGAGATCTACAGGCATCCAATCCTTGCTGGAGACATCTTCAAAAAGGAAGTTGTCTAACCTACAATCAGTCTAGATAAGTACACAAAATGTTCAACTAGCAGATGTTTTCATTCGAAGATGTAGACCACGACGACCTGCAGTTAAATGTTCTACCACTGAGCTTTATCCATGCAGGTGTTCTCTGTACTGGTCCCATCATCTCTACACAGGAAGTTGTCATCTATAGGTATTAAGTCTTCAGAACTCCTCCCTGCATCCGGCCGGCCAGGGATCACGTCTCGGCCATGCGGGGGTAAACAGCCTTGACCGTAGAAGGAGTAAAGTTCCCTGATGACACGGTGGTCTCCACCCCCTCCAGCCTGTGGGCGGCGGCTTCAGTACGGCTGGTACTGCCATCCAGGAAGAGGGCGCCCAGCTTCTGGGCCCGGGTGCCCCCACGTAAGCAGCTCCCGCACAGCAGCCGTAGGATAGCTCGTCGCATGTCCTGGCTGGTCAGCGTGTAGATGATGGGGTTCAGGAGGGAGTTCAACATTGCCACACCCAGGAAGTAGTCAGCCTTGAACAGGACCTGGCAGCGCCGCGGGGCACAGCAGAATTCCAGAGGAGGAGGATGAAGAGCGGCGCCCAGCAGGCGATGAAAACCCCCACCACAATGGTGACTGTCTTAAGCAGAGCCAGATACTTCTGACTCTTCCTGGCCAGCCCCTTCCTCTGGGGGGCGGAGCCTAGGCGCTGTGTGTTGGACTTGACGATGCGGAAGATCCTCACGTAGAGCACCACTATGGCCAGCAGCACGGCGGTGAACACAGTGATGCAGAACAGGATGTAGCTCTTAGCGTAGAGAGGAAGCACGGTGGAACAGCGTTCCAGACGACCCATGCAGTTCCAACCCAGAACCGGGAGAACCCCTAGCAGAACCGCCAGAACCCAGCTAGCTCCGATCAGGGCAAACATGCGTCCGCGCTTGGCGCCCTGGTAGGGTTTCATCCTCACCATGGTAACGTGGCGCTCGATGGCGATGGCCAGGAGGCTGATGACAGAAGCAGCGAGCGTGATGAACACGCCCCCCTCCCGTAGGAACCAGAGGGCAGGGGTCATCGTGAGCGTGTTGGCGCCCGACGTCACGATGTTCACCATGTAGGTAAATCCCGCTAGCAAGTCGGACAGCGTCAGGTTTCCCAGCAGGTAGTACATGGGCAGGTGGAACTTCTTGTTCCTCCAGATGGCCAGGAGAACCGTGGCGTTCTCCAGGACGATGAGAAGGCAGACCAGCAGGAAGAAGATGGCCTCCGGCTTCAGACCGTCTCGGTACTTGTTTTCCTTCAGCTTGCCAGTGAAGTTGTAGTGTTCCACGATGACGGCGTTACTCTGGTACTCCCGGAACATCCGCAGCAGGTACCCCGCCCCCGGCGTCATGGGAACCGTGGAAGGCTCCGCCCCTGCGTAGGCGGCATGGGATGCATCGGTAGACATGACTGCTGAATGTGTGAGTGTGTCAGACAGATTTTTATTCAACTGCTGAACTCTTTCAAATTCATCCAAGTTGAGTCACATGGTCCATGTTTTAGTCCTGGGCACAGAAGTTAGCCAGGACAGGCCTTAGTCCCACAGATAGTCTCTCTGAAATCCCCTCAAGTGTGTCAGTTTCCTTTCTGTAATCCGCAGTTTGCTGGAATCAGGAAGCTTTCAATGTCAGAGTGATGCGTCATCAGATATTGTATCCTGCTGGATCTCTCCTCCCTCGTGCCGGCGCAGTTGCGCAATGAGGACGCTAGGGAGGTCTGGAGAGCAGGAAAAGGCAAGAGCAGAACAAGCCGCATTACAACAAATCCAACTGAGACAACTTTATCAAACTCTTTTGAGTTACTTTGGCATGGCTTTTTCAGCGCCCAATTACAGTTTACTTTGTGTTTCCGCGGTTTCAGGACGTTTGATTCATGTACTTTTCCTCACTTATATTGTAACGTTGTTTTAAGTATCTCAATTGGATAACCTTGAGAAATGACTACTTTTAGAAGTGCCAGCCCGTGCACCGTAAAACTGTCCATCTCTTACACGCCGGTCCCCTCGCGTCTCCAGACTCCCGTTTAAGAATGTTTTTGGATAATCTACTGTTGTCTAGAATTATCATAAACACAAAACGTAAAACACGAACGTGGATTACAATAACCGATTAAATTCAGTTGGAAACTTTTTAGGCTCATCAGCACTATTTAAGGGAATTATCATTTAATTATAAATTATAACAATGCCCGCTGCTCTTGAAAGTGCTTGTTGATTCCTAGCCTTTACGCTTGAATACAATACTGCGAAGGATTTCCTGTTCTTTATACGGTTCCCCTGATTTCGCACAGTAAAATCCCCAACTAAAATAACAGGAGTTTGTTTAGATTTAAAATGGTTGTGTCTGAAAGAGAGTTTATACATCTGTCTCCTGAGCGGTCACAGTCCGTTGGACAACTAGCCGATGCAAATGAACAGTCACAGTAAATTGACGGTAAATACATAACAAGTATTTCGCAGATATCAGAAGATCCAGAGTAGCCTATTAGGTTACTAATAGGAAACATACATTTATTGAATAAAACCTGTAATTTAAACAACAAGTGTCAATGAAATAACATGTGCCAGGAGGAAGACTTGCAACCTAAGCGACGTTTTGTAAATGCCTACCCTTTAAAAGTAATTGATTGAAATCCAGATAAACTTTTCTGTCCCGGTGCTCCGTAGACCCCGTGGCTTGTGGTGCTCCGTAGACCCAGTGGCTCGAGCAGGAATGATTACTGGAAAAGTGGTTGGAGACAAACAGCAAGCTCTCCCACGCCCCCCTCTCTTTCTCTCTCTATTTCTTCTTTATCTAACAACCCCATTCTCTCTTCCTCTTTCCCCTAAAGTTGTACTTAGTTGTCGAACTCTGACGTCTCGCTGCTTGTTATTGTTTGTTGATGATAGAAGAGATGAGAGTGAGATTTGGACGGCAGTGACTGTTTCTGTTGCAGCCTTGGTGTCTCTAGAAGGGACAGGAAGGGACAAGCTGTTGGCTTTACAGACTCACACTAAGCTGATTTAGGTTTATTACACATCATTTGTTCAGTTGTTTCATCTCCCAGATCTCTTTTAAAAAATGATAAAAATGCTTATGGCATGAATGACTGACCATTGTTGCCAAGATCCTAAAATTCTCTCTCTCCTCTCTCTCTCTTCTCTCTTCTCTCTCTCTCCTCTTCTCTCTCCTCTCTCTTCTCTCTCTCTTCTCTCCTCTTTCTCTCTCTCTCTCTCTCCTCTCTCCTTCTTCTCTCTCTCCTCTTTCTCTCTCTCTCTCTCTCCCCTTTCTTCTCATGCACGCTCTCTTCCTCTCTCACAGCAACATAGCTTAGCAGAGGTCCTGTGTGTTACTAGAACCAGGTACAGCGATGCCAGAGAGCTTTGGGGCTGGTCTGAAGCACTGGTCTAAGGGGTCCTGGGGTCTTATGCTCTTTGTCATGGCAACAGAAAGGTCAGGGTCTGAACCCCACTGGGTACAGATATGACTCACAGTAGCCGTACTATTTGGAAATTATGTCAAACTTGTCCGAGCCCCCTGTGCCCGTCTCCTTGCATCCCTGCCCCCTCCCTCTCCCTAACAGGAAGTGTTGTCAAACAGGAAGTGTTCTCATTGTGCCTGGAAGGAGGGGCACGTCCTCCTGGAACACTGATGATGTCATAGAACACACGCAGCATTCCAACCTGGAGCAGAGTTCTACACACACACAACAACATTCGCACGGCAACACACACACACACAACACACCCACACCCACAGTGTGTAGGATAATCTGGCTGTGTCCTGAGTTCAGGTCTCAGCTGGTGGCAGGGGTGACCTTTCTGTCTCTTCAGTACAACCCCAACCCTCCCTCCCCTAGGTCCCACTGCCACCCCACCCCCCTCCCTAGCGTCCACCTGCCCCCACCCCCCCCTCCCTTAGGTCCACCTGCCTCCTCCCCCCCTCCCGGGGTTTTCCCCCTAAACCCTTAAAAAACCCTTAACCCCTAACCCCTAACCCACAAAGAACAAAGCTGTCAGCCTTCTCTTGGCAGACATTTGTTTCAATGTGTTGTTGGGTCAATGTGTGTCGTCATTGTGTGCATGTGTGTGGTGATTGTGTGTTCACGCATGGCAGTGAAGCCGGGAACAAAGGAGGAGAGAGGAGGAAGACCGACCAGAAGCAAAAGAGAAGACACGACAAAAGGAGAGAAGCAGGAGGAAAGGAATGATTCCTGGATATTCTGATATGGACAGTTTTGACATCCTCCATGAACAGGCAAGTGAACACCATTGATTTCGCACTTCTATCTCTCACAAACACAACAACACAGACAAACCTGCACAACCACACACACACACAACCACACACAGACACACACACCTCCACCACACGAGCATGGCCCACACACAGCCCAAACAGACCCAGTTATCCTGAGCGAGGACGAGCGACTGTAGTTCGAGGGGACATGAAACATTAGTGAGACAATTGGAGCAGGAGGGGGAGGGGAGAGAAAGACAACGGAGGAAAAAAGCGACGATGTAGCGGAGACACAGAGGCGACGCCCCGGTCATGAGGCGTGGAGCCATGGAGAACGTCAAGTGGAAGGCTCGCCCCTGGCGTAGGCGGCATATGGGAATGACGCAGGTCGGTGAGACATGACTGCTGAACACGAGGAAGACTTCAGTTGGATGGCAACCAGGGAACTGTTGTTGATGCTGTGTCAGACAGGATTGTTTATTCAACTGGCTGAAAGCTCTTTCAAATTTCAACTCCAAGTTGAGTCAGGCATGTGTCCTTGTTTTATACGCTCCCCTGGGCACACGAAGTAGTTAGCCAGTGACAGGCCGCTTGGTGAAAATGTCTGAAGTCCCAGCAAAGGATTATCTCGGTGTATTGTTGGTGCTGAAGTATAGTGGACTTAAGCCTCCTCTGAAATCCGCCAACTTTCTCTCGAAATAGTGTCACATCAGAGTCTCTCGTCCAGAATGTTTGAACTCTCTTGTGTCTTTAGGTAATCCGCAGTTATGTCCGGCTGCTGGAATCAGGAAGCTTTCAATGTCAGAGTGATGCGTCATCAGATATTGTATCCTGCTGGATCTCTCCTCCCTCGTGCCGGCGCAGTTGCGCAATGAGGACGCTAGGGAGAGGACGGATTCCCTGGAAGAAATGGCATAGATGCAGGAAATGTGGCAGTCGTAAGAAGATCGACGAACAAGCCAGCTGCACTATGTTCGAGAAAATGACCGGAGCAAAAAAACAAATCCAACTGAGACAACTTTATCAAACTCTTTTGAGTTACTTTGGCATGGCTTTTTCAGCGCCCAATTACAGTTTACTTTGTGTTTCCGCGGTTTCAGGACGTTTGATTCATGTACTTTTCCTCACTTATATTGTAACGTTGTTTTAAGTATCTCAATTGGATAACCTTGAGAAATGACTACTTTTAGAAGTGCCAGCCCGTGCACCGTAAAACTGTCCATCTCTTACACGCCGGTCCCCTCGCGTCTCCAGACTCCCGTTTAAGAATGTTTTTGGATAATCTACTGTTGTCTAGAATTATCATAAACACAAAACGTAAAACACGAACGTGGATTACAATAACCGATTAAATTCAGTTGGAAACTTTTTAGGCTCATCAGCACTATTTAAGGGAATTATCATTTAATTATAAATTATAACAATGCCCGCTGCTCTTGAAAGTGCTTGTTGATTCCTAGCCTTTACGCTTGAATACAATACTGCGAAGGATTTCCTGTTCTTTATACGGTTCCCCTGATTTCGCACAGTAAAATCCCCAACTAAAATAACAGGAGTTTGTTTAGATTTAAAATGGTTGTGTCTGAAAGAGAGTTTATACATCTGTCTCCTGAGCGGTCACAGTCCGTTGGACAACTAGCCGATGCAAATGAACAGTCACAGTAAATTGACGGTAAATACATAACAAGTATTTCGCAGATATCAGAAGATCCAGAGTAGCCTATTAGGTTACTAATAGGAAACATACATTTATTGAATAAAACCTGTAATTTAAACAACAAGTGTCAATGAAATAACATGTGCCAGGAGGAAGACTTGCAACCTAAGCGACGTTTTGTAAATGCCTACCCTTTAAAAGTAATTGATTGAAATCCAGATAAACTTTTCTGTCCCGGTGCTCCGTAGACCCCGTGGCTTGTGGTGCTCCGTAGACCCAGTGGCTCGAGCAGGAATGATTACTGGAAAAGTGGTTGAGACAAACAGCAGCTCTCTCACCAACCGCCCCCCTCTCTTTCTCTCTCTAGTTCTCCTTTATCTAACCACCCATTCTCTCACTCTCCTCTTTCCCCTAGTTTGTACTTAGTTGTCGAACTCTGACGTCTCGCTGCTTGTTATTGTTTGTTGATGATAGAAGAGATGAGAGTGAGATTTGGACGGCAGTGACTGTTTCTGTTGCAGCCTTGGTGTCTCTAGAAGGGACAGGAAGGGACAAGCTGTTGGCTTTACAGACTCACACTAAGCTGATTTAGGTTTATTACACATCATTTGTTCAGTTGTTTCATCTCCCAGATCTCTTTTAAAAAATGATAAAAATGCTTATGGCATGAATGACTGACCATTGTTGCCAAGATCCTAAAAGATTCTCTCTCTCTCTCTACTCTCTCCTCAATCTCTCTCTCTCCTCTCCTCTTTTCTCTCTCTCTCTCTCTCTCTCTCTCTTCTCTCCTCTTTCTCTCTTCTCTCTCATCTCTTCATCTTCCTCTTTCTTCTCTCCTCCTCTTTTCTCTCTCTCTCGTCTCTCTCCCTTTCTTTCTATGGCACGCTCTCTTCTCTCTCACAGCAACATAGCTTAGCAGAGGTCCTGTGTGTTACTAGAACCAGGTACAGCGATGCCAGAGAGCTTTGGGGCTGGTCTGAAGCACTGGTCTAAGGGGTCCTGGGGTCTTATGCTCTTTGTCATGGCAACAGAAAGGTCAGGGTCTGAACCCCACTGGGTACAGATATGACTCACAGTAGCCGTACTATTTGGAAATTATGTCAAACTTGTCCGAGCCCCCTGTGCCCGTCTCCTTGCATCCTGCCCCCTCCCTCTCCCTAACAGGAAGTGTTGTCAAACAGGAAGTGTTCTCATTGTGCCTGGAAGGAGGGGCACGTCCTCCTGGAACACTGATGATGTCATAGAACACACGCAGCATTCCAACCTGGAGCAGAGTTCTACACACACACACACATTCGCGAGCTGGCACAACACATACACACACATCAACCACACACAGTTGTGTAGGATATCTGCTGGTGTCCTGAGTTCAGGTCTCAGCTGGTGGCAGGGGTGACCTTTCTGTCTCTTCAGTACAACCCCAACCCTCCCTCCCGCCTAGGTCCACTGCCCCCACCTCCCCCTCCCCTAGGTCGCACCTGCCCCCACCCCCTCTCCCTTAGGTCCACCTGCCTCCTCCCCCCCTCCCCGAGGGTTCCCCCTAACCCTAACCCTGACCCTAACCCTAACCCACAGAGACAGCTGTCAGCCTCTCTGCAGACATGTCAATGTGTGTGTCAATGTGTGTGTCAGTGTGTGTGTGTGTGTGTGAGTGTGTGTGTGTCAGTGTGTGTGTGTCAGTGTGTGTGAAGGAGGACAGAAGGAGGAGAGGAGGAGGAGAGACGACAGGAGGAGGAGAGGAAGAGGAGAGACAGACGACAGAAGGAGGAGATGAAGAGGAGAAAGAATGTTTTTCTTTGGAAGTTCTTGAGTTGGAGCAGTTGTTGACATCTCCATGGAGACAGGGTGAGACAAGGTCATGGGATTTCCACTTCTATCTTCTGCACAAACACACACACACACAGACACACACCTGCACAAACACACACACACACAGACACACACAGACACACACACCTGCCACACACAGGCATGCGCCACACACAGTCCAGAGACATGACCCAGTTGATCCTGCATTAATGCAAATGGGCGTTACAGTGATCAGCTAACATGGGCCCTGTTCTCCAGCCAGCCTAATGACCACTGCTAAGGAACTCTCCTCAAATGTTTTCATCTTAAGCATGTCGGGCTGGTTCACTGAGCTGTGATCTCAGAAAAGACTTCCTGTTTTTATGAAGATACACATTTCTGAAGCGGAGTTCTCAGAGCCAGATAAACTTCACAGGCTGAGAAACTAGAATTACAGTGGAATGTGTTTGTGTACTGCTCTGGTTCAAATAAGTTGTTTGTTTTACATCTTTTCCCAAGTTAATTGTCCCATCTCTTATTGTAAGGGGGAAACTGAGGCTGGTCTGGGATAAAGAGTGAGAGAGGCTGGTCTGGTCTGGGATAAAGAGTGAGAGAGGCTGGTCTGGTCTGGGATAAAGAGTGAGAGAGGCTGGTCTGGGATAAAGAGTGAGAGAGGCTGGTCTGGTCTGGGATAAAGAGTGAGAGAGACTGGTCTGGGATAAAGAATGAGAGAGGCTGGTCTGGGATAAAGAGTGAGAGAGGCTGGGTCTGAGGCTGGGATTGAGGCTGGAAAGAACCTGTCTAATTGGACAGAAACTGTATGGAAGCATCAGTGTTGTGGATGGAGGGGGAGTGGTAAGGAGTGGTGTGGAGTGGTGGGAGAGAGAGAGAATGGGTGTTAGATAAAGAGAACGAGAGAGAGAGAGTGGGTGTTAGATATTTAATCTACATAAAAATACTATCTGTGGACATGTCCTGTTTAAGATCACATGAAACCTTGACCAGGTCCTAGGAAGGGGCTGGGCCACAAGTGATGTCAACATCTGACTCCGCCCCTGGTCAGCGTGGACATGTTCTCTCCTCAGAGAACCTTGAAGATTTAGCTGGAACCCTGAGAGTCCCAGGATTCTGAGGTAGAACCTCATACTGCAACTCTATCTAACCCCATATTGCGGCTCTATCTAACCCCATATTGCGGCTCTATCTAACCCCATATTGCAGCTCTATCTAACCTCATATTGCAGCTCTATCTAACCTCATATTGCAACTCTATCTAACCTCATATTGCAGCTCTATCTAACCTCAGATTGCAGCTCTATCTAACCTCATATTGTAGCTCTATCTAACCTCATATTGCAGCTCTATCTAACCTCATATTACAGCTCTATCTAACCTCATATTGCAGCTCTATCTAACCTCAGACTGTAGCTCTATCTAACCTCATATTGCAGCTCTATCTAACCTCATATTGCAACTCTATCTAACCTCACACTACAGCTCTATCTAACCTCATATTGCAGCTCTATCTAACCTCATATTGTAGCTCTATCTAACCTCATATTGCAGCTCTAACTAATCTCATATTGCAGCTCTATCTAACCTCACACTACAGCTCTATCTAACCTCATATTGCAGCTCTATCTAACCTCATATTGCAGCTCTATCTAACCGCAGACTGCAGCTCTATCTAACCTCATATTGCAGCTCTATCTAACCTAATTTTGCAGCTCTATCTAACCTCATATTGCAGCTCTATTTAACCTCAGACTGTAGCTCTATCTAACCTCCTCCCCCTCTCCTGCCTCTGAAACATCCAACATCCTCAGCGCCCTGCTTCCTTCCCTCCAGCTCATCCATCCAACATCCAACATGTGCACATCTCCATCTCCATTCAGACCATGTTGTTGAGTTCCCAAGTTCCCACAGTGAGCCAGCTCAGCGATTGGCTGATGGAATTACGCATGCTGCTCCTGCATTGGTTGTTGTGGAAGCCGTTGTGAATGAGGGCTTTCATGAAAGGTTGTTTTGTTCGGAGAGGTTTAGGATGAGTTCATTCTAGAGGTCGGCATGGAAGAAAGGATGCTCCCACAGCAGAGAAAAGAGGGGGGGAAAGAGGGGAGAGGGGAGGGAGAGAGGGGGGGGGAGATTTTGAATGATGAGAGATGATGAGCCTGGAAAGTCCAGCTCTCTATACTGGCAGCTGATGACCTCTACTTTTCTCTCTATCCTCTCCCCCTCAAAATTCTCTCATCTTCCTCTTCCCCTCAAGGTCTCTCTTCCTCTCTCGCCCCTCAATCTCTCTCTTACCTCTCTCCCCCAATCTCGTCTTCTATCCTCTCATCTCTTCCTCTCTCCCCTCATTTCTCTTTCCTCTCTCCCTCATCGTCTCTCTTCCTCTCTCCCCCCAATCTCTCTCTTCCTCTCTCTCTTCCTCTCTCCCCCTCAATGTCTCTCTTCCACTCTCCCCCTCAATCTCTCTCTTCCTCTCTCTCTTCCTCTCTCCCCCTCAATCTATGTCTTCCTTTCTCCCCCTCAATGTCTCTCTTCCTCTCTCCCGCACTCAATCTCTCTCTTCTCTCTCCCCACTCTCGTTCTCTTCCTCTCTCCTTCCTCTCATCCCTCCTCAATTCTCTCTTCCAATCTCCCCCTCAATCTCTCTCTTCCTCTCTCTCTTCCTCTCTCTCCCCCGTCAATCTCTCTCTTTCCTCTCTCCCCCTAATCTCTCTATTCCTCTCTCTCTTCTCTCTCCCCTCATAAATACTCTGTGTGCGGTTCTTCACTCAGTGTCGTCCTTCGCTTACTCTCCTATCCAGCAAACATCTGCTATCTTCGTCACTGCTCTTGCCGCCTTGACCTCTCAGAAGTGTGTGTGTGTGTGTGCTCTCTTCTGTCCCTCGGCAAGTGGTGTGTGCTGTATACTGGCATCTATCCTCTCTCTCAGTGTGGTGCCTCCTCAATTCCTTCTCTATCCATTCATTTGGCCCCCGTGCAAGTTCTCGTCTTTCCTCTCCCCCCAACTCTCCCTTCCTCTCTCTTCCTCTCTATCCCTCCGTCTCTCTCCATCTCACTCCCCCTCAATTCTTCTCGTTTCCTCTCTCACTTCCTCTCTCCCCCTCAATCTCTCTCTTCCACTCTCCCCCTCAATCTCTCTCTTCCTCTCCCCCCAATCTCTCTCTTCCTCTCTCTTCCTCTCTCCCCCTCAATCTCTCTCTTCTTCTCTTCCCGCTCAATCTCTCTCTTCCTCTCTCCCTGCTCAATCTCTCTCTTCCTCTCTCCCCCTCAATCTCTCTCCTCCTCTCTCCCCCTCAATCTCTCTCCTCCTCACCTCCCCTCAATCTCTCTCTTCCTCTCTCCCCCTCAATCTCTCTCTTCCTCTCTCCCCCTCAATCTCTCTCTTCCTTTCCTAGGTTCTCTGCCTGTATATCCTTCCTTGTCACTTCAGGCTTCTCTAGCCTTCCTTCCGACGTCGGCTATATTCACGCTGTGTTCATTTGGCTGCACTTTCATCCACATCATCGTACAGTCCGGCAGAAAGTCAAGCATCTGAAGAGTTTAGTTCTAAAAACATTCTAAGTGTTTCCGGTGAGACTCAAGAAGCATGCGGCTGCCACATCACATCAGAAACTCAGGCAGCAGGTAAAGATGTGTGAGATGAGTAGAAGGTCGTTGGAGACCATCTTTCATAGTGGCTGAATCACCTCTGTGATTGCAACACAGAGGCCATGGGGGCCTTGAGCTTTTCCCGGATACTTAACATTGAAGTTAAAAATACATTATAATACAACCCCATCAACCCCATTGTCACTGTATTCAATGACCATTCACACCTTTCAACACCCCAGATAAGATACACCAATACTGGCTGTTGCTAGCTAGCTGATACAGTGTCAGCTGTTGGGCTATGTCATTATAGCTAGCAAAATATATCTTAATGGCTGCTAACCAGAATTTTTTACGCAGCAAAGTTGCAATTCCATTCAAGTTGTAGGCCAGATAGTGCTAGCCGGTTGCTGTGGAACTAGCTGTTAGTCTGGGTGTGCTAGTGGGATCCAAGAGGAATTCTAATCTGATGTGGGTGGAGATCTGATAAAAGGCCCACACTACCGTCTGGCCATCTTGCTCTCTCTCTCTCTCTCTCTCTCTCTCTCTCTCTCTCCTCTTCTCTCTCTCTCATCTGCTCTCTCCGCCACCGGGCTCTAACAACTCTCTCCCCCCACCCCTGTCACACACTCTCTCCCCCCACCCTGTTCATGTACACACTCCCCCACACCCCTCTCACACACTCTCTTTCCCACACACTCACACACTCTCTGACATACACACTCACACACTCACACACTCTCCGACATACACACTCACACATTCTTCCAGTCTTTCTGTTAGTCTCTTTCTGTATATCTCCTGTAGTGATCCAGCTTTCTCTTGTAGTGGTTACCCTTGTTCAGAGTTGGGCCCAATCTCATTTCTACCCCTTAGCCCTTCACTTACTCCTTCGTTTCACGTGAAGGGGTGTCTCCATTCTCTTTTGTCTGGAGTGGTAGGGGGAAGGGCAAGATAGGCCTTCAAACTAAGATTATTCAGGATCACACTTTAAACGAAGGGTATGAGGAGTTTCCTTGCTTACAGCATTAACAAGGACTTTAAGGACAAATAATCGTTTGTTTTATCTAAAATTCAATTTTGTAATATTTACGTTCACATTTTCCAAAGAAACATTAGCCAAAAAATCACTAAAGTTTGTAACTTTAATGTTACTGTAACGTTACTGTAACTTTTAACATTACTGACTGCACTGCGATAGTCCCATTTCTTAGGGGAATATTTTTAACCCTTCCCCTTGCCACTCAGCTTCAAGGGGCAAGGGGGCGGGGTAGGTGTAGGGGTAAGAAATAGAAATGGGATTGGGCCTCAGAGTGTTCAGGGTTAGAGTGTTCAGGGTTAGAGTGTTCAGGGTTAGGGTGTTCAGGGTTAGAATGTTCAGAGTTAGAGTGTTCAGAGTTATAGTGTTCAGGGTTAGAATGTTCAGAGTTAGAGTGTTCAGAGTTAGAGTGTTCAGAGTTAGAGTGTTCAGGGTTAGAATGTTCAGAGTAAGAGTGTTCAGAGTTAGAATGTTCAGAGTTAGAATGTTCAGGGTTAGAATGTTCAGAGTTAGAATGTTCAGGGTTAGAATGTTCAGGGTTAGAATGTTCAGAGTAAGAGTGTTCAGAGTTAGAATGTTCAGAGTTAGAATGTTCAGGGTTAGAATGTTCAGGGTTAGAATGTTCAGGGTTAGAATATTGAGGGTTGGGGAGGGTTGGGGAGGGTCTCGTGGTCTGCTCAGTGCCAGACGGTCACTGCACTGTGACGATCTAAGTCTCCCTCTCATTATATTTTTCTCAATCTTTTTTTCTCCTCTCAAGCCTTTTTCCCTCTGAAGCTTTTGAGGTTGTTAGGGAGACACTTGCCAAATAAGACCAAAACCAAACTAAGGCAGACCCAGACCCAGGACTAGGACCAGGACCAGAACTAGGACCAGGACCAGAAAGACCATTTTTCGAAATCCTGTCCACAGAATTCATAGGTTCAAAGTAAAAACCCAGCTGTAAAAATGATGTCCCAATTGAAGACTTGATAACCACATAAACAGCCTGGTGGATGAACCACAGGCACAGTAACAGATCAGACACTTCCAACAGCTCACAAGCTATTGGTTTGCCAAACCAACCAGCACATTTCTCTGATCATCTTAGACAATCTTCCTTCTCCTGACCAGAGGCTGCTGCTCTCTGAAGGAAGAAAGGAGGATGAGAGGAAAAGAGAAGACAACCAGTTAACATCTTCTGCCAAGACAAACAAGACGTACTCAGCTGCACTGATCTCTCTTCCTCTCTCCTTCGCCTCTCTCTCACTCCTTTATTTTCCTCTCCTTTTCTCTCTCCTCCTTTCTTCTTCCAACTATCAATCTGCTCCCCCACATACTGAATGCATGTTAAGTACATGTTAGATGTATGGTCAGCATATTGTTTCATGGTGCTCACTGACATGGGAACATGAACCTCTCATTATAAATGAGTTCTGTGAGGGTGGTGCTGGTGGAAGCCAGCCATCTCATACGCACACACAAATACACAAACACATACACTCACACACACACATACATGTACACACTTACACAAACACTCACTCACTCACACACACAAACACTCACTCACACACACTTACACACTCACTCACTCACACACACAAACACTCACTCACACACACACACAAACAGTCACACACAAGAATACACTCACTCACTCACACACACTTACACACAAACACTCACATACACACAAACACTCACTCACTCACACACACACACACTTACACACAAACACACACACACACAAGAATACACTCCCGCACACAAACACTTACACACACGCAAACATTCTTCTTGTGCTGCTTTGGGCTTAATGATTACTTCTCTTTGTCAGGTTTTCTTTGAGAGAAAGAGAATCGGAGTGAAATGAAGCTGTAAAGGAGAGAAGGTGAAGATGCTGGTCTTAAGGCCTAGAGGGAGCAGCGTGTGTTCAGTCCCTGGACTTCCCTCATTCCGAAAGACGGAAGAAGGATTCATCTCAAGAAGTAAAGATTTCACCCCTGACGTGTAAACACACTCACACACACAAACACACACTTACTCTAATACACACTCACACTCGTACACACAAACACACACACACACACACACTCACACACAAACACACACTTACTCTCACACACAAACACACACACACACACACACACATAAACACACACTCATTCTAATACACACTCGCACACACAAACACACTTACTCTAATACACAAACACACACTCACACACAAACACACACTCATACACAAACACACACTTACGCTAATACACAAACACACTCTCACACACACAAACACACACTTACTCTCATACACAAACACACACTCTCACACACAAACACACACTTACTCTCACACACAAACACACACTTACGTTAATACACGAACACACTCTCACACACAAACACACACTTACTCTAATACACAAACACACACTCACACACAAACACACACTTACTCTAATACACCAACACACACTCACACACAAACACACACTTACGCTAATACACAAACACACACTCACACACAAACACACACTTACTCTAATACACCAACACACACTCACACACAAACACACACTTACCTTAATACACAAACACACACTCACACACAAACACACACTTACTCTCATACACAAACACACACTCATACACAAACACACACATACTCTCACACACAAACACAGACTCACACACGAACACACACTTACTCTCACACACAAACACAGACTCACTCTACATCACTCTACCACTCACACACAAACACTCACACAGAGGAGAGGAGATATGCATTATTCCAGAAGACGTGTGTTTATTTTAACAGATGGTGGCTGTTATCACGTACATTATTGAATCATCCTGACTCACTGCTCACTCTAACCAACACACATCCCTTTCCTCTGTCTGCTGTCATCCCACACACATATACACACACATACACACAAACACACACACACACACTCACACATACACACGTACACACACACACACATACACACACACATACACACACACACACATACACACACACACACACAGACACTCGATTTGTCACACGGACACACAGGTCACATTCGTTTATGTTTATAGATCCAAACGGCTGAATCAGATCAGAGGGTTGGACAGAGTGGAGAGGAACGAGGGAGGACCAGAGGACAGATCAGGAAAAGCAGGACTGGGAGAAAGAGGCCAGTGTGGATGCCTGTGGTTTCAACATGCTGTCCATGTTTCCAGCCACAGCAAGCTGACAGAGAATCAACCCGCAAATGCCTGTGCTGTTACCATGGCAAATTCTTACTTGATGAGAGACACCAGAAGGAAGAGCTGGAGAACACATGTTACATACTAGTTACACTGCAGTTACACTACTGTTACACTGCAGTTACACTGCAGTTACACTACTGTTACACTGCAGTTACACTATTGTTACACTGCAGTTACACTGCAGTTACACTATTATTACACTACTGTTACACTGCAGTTACACTGCAGTTACACTACTAGTTACACTGCAGTTGCACTGCAGTTACAGTATTGTTACTCTGCTGTTACACTGCAGTTACACTATGGTTACACTACAGTTACACTACAGTTACACTGCAGTTACACTACTAGTTATACTGCAGTTACAATACTGTTACACTGCAGTTACACTGCAGTTACATTATTTTTACACTGCAGTTACACTGCAGTTACACTATTATTACACTACTGTTACACTGCAGTTACACTGCTGTTACACTGCATTTACACTGCGTTTACACTATTGTTACACTGCAGTTACACTGCATTTACACTGCAGTTACACTATTGTTACACTGCAGTTACACTGCAGTGACACTACTAGTTACACTGCAGTTGCACTGCAGTTACAGTATTGTTACACTGCAGTTACACTGCAGTTACACTGCAGTTACACTACTGTTACACTGCAGTTACACTACTAGTTACACTGCAGTTACACTGCAGTTACATTGCTGGTAGCTACCAGTTACATTATAGTTACATAGTAGGTATACTACAGTTACACATTAGTTACTTACTAATTACTTACTGTACATACTAGTTACATATTAGTTACATTACAGTTACATACTAGGTTTCACTCCTGTCACCATAACCCATAACCCTGAAACCACCACTTCAGCTCAGTCAGAGGGTTCATAGGTCACATTCAGAGAAGTATACAAGTGCTTTCTCATAAACATGACATCAGAGTGTGAGTTTACTCCACCCCCCTCTCTCCCAGACAGGACAGAGGGGCCTTCCCCAGGAAACATAAGGAGAGAAGGTGTTTGTGTGTGTGTGTGTGAGTGTGTGTGTGTGAGTGTGTGTGTGAGTGTGTGTGTGTGAGTGTGTGTGTGTGTGTGTGTGTGTGTGTGTGTATGTG
>BROE01000018.1:18902623-18927186 GCA_036571765.1 Plecoglossus altivelis
ACACACACACACATGTACACACACACACACATGCACACACACACACACACACATGTACACACACATGCACACACACACACACATGTACACACACACACACATGTACACACACATGCACACACACTCACATGTATACACACACACACATGTACACACGCACATGCACACACACATGTACACACACATGTACACACACACACACATGTACACACACACATGCACACACACAAACATGTACACACACATGCACACACACACACGTACACACATGTATACACACACACACATGTACACACACACATGCACACACACACACACACACAAACACATGTACACACACACATGCACACATGTACACACACACACACATGTACACACACATGCACACACACACACACACACATGTACACACACACATGTACACACACACACACATGTATACACACACACATGTACACACACACACATGTACACACACACACATGTACACACACATGTGCACACACATGTACAAGCACACACACGTACACACACACATGTATACACACACACATGTACAGTACACACACACACGTACACACACACACAAATTCATACACATGTACACGCGTACGTTCACAAACACACATATACACACAATCTCAATGAAATGCAGACGCAGAAACACAGGTCCTGTGGGTGGAGAGGGCATCATACAGGCCACCGCAACATGGAGAGGAGAGGGAGAGAGAGGAGGAAGGGAGGAAGGAAGGGAGGGAGGGAGGAAGGAAGGGAGCGAGGGAAGACCGAAGGAGGGGGAGAGAAGAGGGAGTGTTAGAGAAGAGGTGGAACAAAGACAGCATTGTAGTGGTTGGAGGCCGAGCAGGTGCTTGTGCCAGCAGTAAGACATCATTCAGTCTCTCCAGTCAGTGGTCACGAGTCAATGACAGGCAGGCAGGCAGGCAGGCAGGCAGGCAGGCAGGCAGGCAGGCAGGCAGGCAGGCAGGTAGGCAGGCAGGCAGGCAGGCAGATAGGTGGGCAGCAGAGAGGTAGGCAGGTGTTAGCATTAGCTTTCTCAGTACTACTCTACCAACATTAGCTCAGGGGCAAGATGGTGTTAGCATTAGCTTTCCCAGTACTAATCTACTAACATTAGCTCAGGGGCTACATTGTGTTAGCATTAGCTTTCCTAGTACTACTCTACTAACATTAGCTCAGGGGCTACATGGTCTTAGCATTAGCTTTCCCAGTACTACTTTACTAACATTAGCTCAGGGGCTGCATGATGTTAGCATTAGCTTTCCCAGTACTACTCTACTGAGATGTACTCTACCATACCCTGCTGTACTGGTGAAGGATGTCTGGGAATTTCCCTTCACTCACACACACGCACACTCCACACACACACTCCACACACACACACACACACACTCCACACACACTCCACACACTCCACACACACTCCACACACCACACACTCCACACACACATCATTGAAGCTAATAAAAGATGTCCTACCTCAGCAGGTATTGTGTTCCAAAACGTGTGACTGTGCTGACCTTGGGTCCAGAACAGGGGTCAGGGTCAGGGGTCAGGGTGAAAGGTCAGGGTGAAAGGTCATCTACAGCTGGTTATCAGACATGGCTTCCTGTTATTGCTGCCATTAGCTACGTGTCCTGCTTGATGTGCTGTACTTCTGTTTTACTCTGTACTGTATATGTGTGTGTGTGTGTGTGTGTGAATGTGTATACAGTATGTGTGTATAAGTTTGTGTGTGTTTGTTGGTTGCATGCAAGTGTGTGTGTCTGTGTTATGTGGATGAGTGGAGTGCTTTGCAAACATCTTAACAGCATAAAAAGTTCACAACTTTTAATGTGAGAACGTAGAAAACAGAAACACTCTCCCCCGCCCCTTGCCCCCCCCCCCTGATACCCCCCTGCCCCCCCTGATTTACCCCTGCCCCCCCACAACTGCTTCCCCCTGCCCCGCCTGGGCCCCCCCCCTGCTCCCCTATGCCCCCCTGCCTCCCCTTGCCCCCGCCCCCCCCTCGCCCCCCCCCTGCTCCCCTGCCTCCCCTGCCCCCCCCCTGCCCCCCCCCTGATACCCCCCTGCCCCTTCCTCACGCTGTCTGCCCCCCTGCCCCCCTGCCTCCCCTGGCCCCTGCCCCCCCTTGCCCCCCCACTAGCCCCCCTAGCCCCCCCCGCCCCCCCTCCCCCTGCATCCCCTGGCCGCCCGCCCCCCTGCCCCCCCCTGCTCCCCCTGCCCCCCTGGGTCCTACTGCCCCTCCCTCTCCTCCACATCCCTCTCTCCCTCCCCCCTCCTCTGCCCCCCCTCCTCTGCCCCCCCTGCCCCCCCCTGCCTCCCCCTGGCCCCCCTGCCCTCCCCTGGCCGCCCGCCCCCCCCTTGCCCCCCCTCCTTCTGCCACCCCTGAAGGTTCTTATCATAGCTTGTCATCCAACAGTCACATCCTGATATTGTCCCTGAGGAAGACGGAGTTCCCAGCTGGAGAGATCAACTACACCCTCTCTCTCCCCCCTTCCCTCCCGCTCCCTCTCCCTTCCTCTCCTTCTCTCCCTCCCTTCCTCTCCCTTTCTCTCCCTTTCTTAGGGGGAGGGTAGTGAGTGTTCCAGGCAGCAGTTGTCCTGGGGTGCCCTCCTACGGTCCAGGACACCAGGACACTCACGTTACCACCCTCCATGCTCACCTCTCCGCCTCCCCTCTCCTCCCCTCTCCTCACTTCTCCTCCCCTCTCCTCTCCTCTCCTCACCTCTCCTACCCTCTCCTCCCCTCTCCTCACACTCTCCTCCCTCTTCGCCTCTCCTAACCCCTCTCCTCTTCCTCTCCTCACCTCCACCTCTCCTCCTCTTCCTCACCTCTCCTCCCCTCCCCTCTCCTCTCCTCACCTTTCCTCTCCTCTCCTACCCTCTCCTCCCCTCTCCTCACCTCCCCTCTCCTCCCCTCTCCTCCCCTCTCCTCCCCTCTACTCTAATCCCCCCCAGGCTAGTAATAATGTTTCGGGTGAGGGGCTATTTACAGAACAGGAAATATTTATGAGTGGTAGGGAGGTGTGGGGGGTGTAGGGGGTAGGGGGGTGTGGGGTAGGGGTGTGCGGGGTTGGTAGACATCAGACTCTGGGAAACAGGAAAACAGAAAATGGCTGGAATTGGCTGACATAATTCCTGTCAGCCAATTAGAGAGCGGCAGTCAAGGAGGGAGCCAACCAGAGAGTGAGAGAGAAGAAGAGAGACAGGGAGAGAGGCAGGGAGAAAAAAAGGGGGGGGGGGGGGGGAGTGTGAGACAGAGAGGAGGAGGAGTCTGAGGGAGAGAGAGAGAGAGAGAGGGAGAGAAAGAGAGGGAGAGAGAGGGAGAGAGAGAGAGAGGGAGAGAGAGTGGGAGCTCCCACTGTGATGTTTAAGTGATGGTATCTGGTCCTACCCTGACCTCTAACCCTGACCCCTGCCTGACTCTGGTCAGTGATAATGTTCCTGTCTCTAACCAGTGAGGGACTCTCCGGTCCTCCCCTCCCCTCTCCTTCTCTCCTCTCCTCTCCTCCACTCCTCTTCTCTCCTCCCCTCCCCTCCTCTCCTCCCCTCCCCCCTCCCCTCCGCTCCTCTCCTCCTCTCCTCCCCTCCCCTCCCCTCCCCTCCTCCTCTCCCATCCTCTCCCCTCCCCCTTCCCTTCTCTCCTTCCCCTCCTCTCCTCTCCTCTCCTCTCCTCCCCTCCCTTCCTCTCCTCTCCTCTCCTCTCCTCTCCCCTCCCTCCCTCCCCTCCCCTCCCCTCCCTCCCCTTCCCTCTCCCCTCCCCTCCTTTCCCTCCCCTCCAGTATTGTTTGAAGTTCATGATCCTCAAAATAGATGGAAACCAATATGTGTGTGTGTCCAGATGTCCAGACCAGAGATGAGTTTGCCAAAGAAGGTTCTGCAGCTGGACAAGTGAGGGTAGAGGTGGGGGGGGCCCTGTGGTGTGTAGCCCCGCCCCCTTAGCGAGGACCAGCAGGAAAATGACAGGGTGGTGGCCCCCCGGCACTGCTACCCTCTAATCAGACACACCACATGTGGGGGTGCATGCACGCACGCACGTGTGTGTGTGTGTGTGTGTGAGAGTGTGTGTGTGTGTGTGTGTGTGAGTGTGTGAGTAAGTGCATGTATATGTGTGAAAGTGGCTGTGTATTTATGTTGTATGGGTGTGGGTGTGCAAATGCATGTGTCTGTGTAAATGTGTCTGTGTGTGCGTTCGTGTGTGTGTGTGGTCGTGTGCGCATGCGTTGTTCTGCGTGTGTGTGTATAAATGCACGTGGGTGTAAAGGTATGCGTGTGTGTGCATTTGCGTGTGTGTACTGTGCACGTGTGTGTCTGTGTAAATGTGTGTGTGTTTGTCTGTGTAAATGTGTGTGTGTGTCTCCATGTGTGTGTCTGTGAAAAGGTATGTGTGTGTCTATGTAAAGGTGTGTGTGTGTGTGTATGTGTAAAGGTGTGTGTGTGTGTAAAGGTGTGTGTGTGTGTGTACTGTGACACACAGTACACACACACACACAGTAGACACACAGTAAACACACACAGTAGACACACATAGTAGGGACACCGTAGGGACACACTAGACACAGTAGAGATACACAGTAGACATACAGTAGACACACACACACACCCCAGACACGCTAGACACATTAGAGACACATTAGACACATACTGGACACACACTAGTGTGTGTGTGTGTGCGTGTGTGTTTGTGGAGTGTGAGGGATTTGGGGATCGTGTGACTGGGCTGAAATCTGACCAGAACACAATGGGTGTGTGTGTGTGAGAGAGAGAGAGTGTGTGAGTGTGTGTGTGTGTGTGTGTGAGAGAGAGAGTGTGAGTGTGTGTGTGTGAGAGAGAGAGTGTGTGAGTGTGTGTGTGTGAGAGAGAGAGAGATAGAGAGAGAGTGTGTGTGTGTGTGTGTGTGTGTGAGAGAGAGAGAGAGAGAGAGACCTTTGGCTTTGAAATCCCACGAGGAGGGTTTTATGAAATGCCAACCATCACATCAACACGTGTTTCAACACAATGAAGACATTGAGAGGTGTATGTGTGTCAGCATGTGTATGTATGTATGTATGTATGTGTGTGTGTGTGTGTGTGTGTGTGTGTGAGAGAGAGAGAGCTGAGCATTTATCCTTACAGTCCTGGTTACCATAAATCTACCCTGCAGACAGACTGGACACCGTCTAAACTACACAGCCTTAACACACACAGTTTCGCTGTCTGCTCTCTCTCTCTCTCTCTTTCTCTCTCTCTCTCTGTCTCTCTGTCTCTCTTTCTCTCTCTCTCTCTGTCTCTCTGTCTCTCTTTCTCTCTCTCTCTCTGTCTCTCTCTCTCTCTTTATCCTCTCCATCGCTCCCTCGCTCTCACTGCATCACACAGAGGTAGACTGCATCATACAGATGTAGACTGCATGACACAGAGGTAGACTGCATGATACAGAGGTAGACTGCATCATAGAGAGGTAGACTGTAGACTGCATGATACAGAGGTAGACTGCATGACACAGAGGTAGACTGCATGACACGGAGGTAGACTGCATCATACAGAGGTAGACTGTAGACTGCATGATACTGAGGTAGACTGCATGACACAGAGGTAGACTGTAGACTGCATGACACAGAGGTAGACTGCATCACACCGAGGTAGACTGCATGATACAGAGGTAGACTGCATGACATGGAGGTAGACTGCATGACACAGAGGTAGACTGCATGATACAGAGGTAGACTGCATGACACGGAGGTAGACTGCATGATACAGAGGTAGACTGCATCATAGAGAGCTAGACTGTAGACTGCATGATACAGAGGTAGACTGCATCATAGAGAGGTAGACTGTAGACTGCATGATACTGAGGTAGACTGCATGACACAGAGGTAGACTGTAGACTGCATGATACAGAGGTAGACTGTAGACTGCATGATACAGAGGTAGACAGCATGACACAGAGGTAGACTGCATGATACAGAGGTAGACTGTAGACAGCATGACACAGAGGTAGACTGCATGATACAGAGGTAGACTGTAGACTGCATGACACAGAGGTAGACTGCATGACACAGAGGTAGACTGCATGATACAGAGGTAGACTGTAGACTGCATGATACAGACGTAGACTGCATGACACAGAGGTAGACTGCATGACACAGAGCTAGGCCCTAGCTGGCTCATGTAGCAGACAGCACCAGCCACTACCCTCCATCTTTGCACATAAACAGATTAAAACTCCACTCAGCTGTAATCCTCCACACCAGGTCCATGCTGCTGCAGAACACACACACACACACACACACACACACACACACTCACACACACACACTCACACACATACACACATACACACATACATACACACACACTCACAGACGCACACACACACACACACACACACTCACACACAGACACACACACACTCACACACACACACACACACACACTCACACACACAAACATGTCCCCCCAGGCAGTCAGAACAGCAGAGGACAGGAATGTCTCTGTCAGCGCTGCACTTGTCTCCACTGTGTGTGTGTTTGCGTCTGTCTGTGAGTGTGTGTGTGTGCGCATCTGCATGCATGCGTGTCTGTATATGTGTGTGAATGTGTCTGTATATGTGTGTGAGTGTTTATGTGTGTGTGTGAGTGTGTGTGTGTCTGTGTGTGAGAGTGTGTACGTGTGTGTGAGTGTGTGGGTGTGTGCGTGTGCGCGTCTGTCTGTGAGTGTGTGTGTGTGTGTGAGTGCGTCTGTCTGTGAGTGTGTGTGTGTCTGTATGCGTGCGTATCTGTCTGTGTGTGTATGTGTGTGAATGTGTCTGTATATGTGTGTGAGTGTTTATGTATGTGTGTGTGAGTGTGTGTGCGTGTGTGAGTTTGTCTGGAATGTGGTGCCGTCACAGCTGAATGGGTCAGGGGTCAGAGCAGTTGCCTGAAATGCTGGACAGGGTCTCACGCAAACACACACACACAGACATACACACACAGACATACACACACACACACTTGTGGTTGAGACGTGCAGAACAGCAGTTCCTCTGATCTGTATGGAGGCCTCCTTCAGCCTGGGGTTGTGACCTTCTTGGCGCCTAGAGACCAGCGGCTGCTGTGTGCGTGTGCTGGTCTGTTTGTCTAGCCTAGGAAACACCTGTTCACCTGCTTGAGATTGAGAAAGGTGCGCTCTGGAGACCACCAGTCCACTTTCCACACCACTTTCCACACTGCAGCTGCAAAACAAAAGGTTATTTTTTTATGTTCTGTTTTGCTAGTGTAGAGACACTACAGAACAAGAGGGGAGAGAGAAAGAAGAGAGGAGAGGAGAGAGAGAAGAGAGAGAGAGAGAGAGAGAGAAAGAAGAGGAGAGTGAGAAGAGAGAGAAGAGAAAGAGGAGAGAATAGAGAGAGGAGAGAGGAGAGAAGAGAGAGAAGAGAGAGGAAATAGAGAGGAGAGAGAGGAGAGAGGAAATAGAGGAGAGAGATAGAGAGAGGAGAGGGGAGAGAGAGGAGAGAAGAGATAGAGAGAGATAGAGAGAGGAGAGAGAGAGAGTAGAGAGAGGAGAGAGGAAATAGAGAGGAGAGGAGAGAGAGAATAGAGACAGGAGAGAGGAAATAGAGAGGAGAGAGAGGAAATAGAGAGAAGAGAGGAAATAGAGAGGAATGAGAGATAGAGAGAGGAGGGATAGAGAGAGAGGACAACATGTGAAGGAGAGGGCTGAGTCTAGCCCTGAGCTGCACCCTCCCACAAGCATCAGGCTGACAGCTTTTCACCAGACTTGTGTTTGGTCATTTATATATCCTTTTTGTTTGGTCTCTCTCCAGTACTGCTGTGGACAGTGGCGCCATCTAGTGGTAATTTCCAAAACTGAATAAACACGAGCTGACAGCCAGGAATCATTTCCATTTTATTCTTTTTGCAGATGCTTTGAAACATGGGAAGGTCATTTTAAAGGGGCTGGTGTGTAATTGGTGGTGTTCAAATGGAACCGCATCATTTGTTGATTGTGGATCAAAACATTATCGAATGATGTTTTGACTTGGTTGTAAATACCATAAATGGGCAAGGACACAACTTCCTCCCCATATTTGCAAGACAGTAATAAATATGTATAAGGGTCTAAATACAGTAGTATCGCAGTAACACTGAGTCAAGGTGAAGGTTGTAGACAGTCTCTCTTCTTTTTCCTCCTCATTTCTGTTTCTTGCCGGTGGCAGTGTTTGGGGTCTTTCTGCGCCCCACCTCCGTGGCCAAAGACCTGACGGTGGCCCCCACCATCCCCCCCACCGACCCCCCCACAAAAAGCCCCACCACCGACCCCAGCAGGGCCTCAGCCCCCACCAGCCCTGGGACAGCTCTGAGCCAACCAAGCAGCCACTCCCACCAGCCCTGTACAGACCAGGGGGAGGAGGGGGAGGAGGGGGAGAGAGAGGGAGAGGTGGAGGGAAGACTCTCCATATCTACGTCCAGATCTCCGATGCTCCTCTGCGCCTCCTCCCTCACCCTCTCCATCTCCTCCTCGTCTGGATCTTCATCCGAGGGTGTCCTCTCTCCTCTTGCCTCTCTGGCCAGCTCCTTCTGTCTCTCCCTCACCCTCTCCTCCGCTTGCTGGTACAGAGGACAGCTAAACCTCTCCTCCCCGCTCTCTCTCAGCATCTCTTCCACCTTCTCCATAAGCTCCTCCACCCTCCTCCTTCTCCTTTTCCTCCTCTTCTCCTCGCCCTCCTCCTCCCCCCCACCTCCTGTCTCCAGGCCATGGTACCTCCCTCCACAGTTTTCCACCAGCTCCATGAGCTCCTCTGTCAGGGAGCTCATCTGCTCCTCCAGTCCCAGGCTCAGCTGCTCTGTGTGGGTGAAGAGCACCAGGGTGTGGTCCCTGACGGCCCCCGGCCCCAGCAGGGTCTCCAGGACGGCCAGCTGTTGCAGAGCCCCCTGAGGAGGTGTCTCCAGGGGGACACACAGCAGGAAAGCCTGGGGTCCCGGGGCGGACAAGGCCAGACAGGAGGAGAGGTGACGCTTCCTGTCCTCCAGGGGGAGCTCTGAGCCGAGCCAGTCAGGAGTCTCCACCACCGCCACCTGCATAGAGTGCACAATCACACGTGTACCTGCACACACCTGTCTACCTGCACACACCTGTATACCTGCACACACCTGTATACCTGCTCACACCTGTCTACCTGCTCACACCTGTCTATCTGCACACACCTGTCTACCTGTTCACACCTGTCTACCTGCACACACTTGTCTATCTGCACACACCTGTCTACCTGCTCACACCTGTCTATCTGCACACACCTGTCTATCTGTACACACCTGTCTACCTGCACACACCTGTCTACCTGAAAACAGAGAGAGCCTGCAGACGTACCTGTCCCCCTGCCACAGTCCCACGCTGTTTTTCACTCCCCTGACTGTCATGGTTGCCTGGCAACTGGGGCAGGAAAGCCTCTTTTCCCAGGATAGTGTTTCCTGTTGTGCTCTTCCCTGCTCCTCTCTGTCCCAGTAGCACCAGACACAGCTCTGGAGGGGAGGAGGGAAGCAAGAGAGGGAGGTGTCATAGGCAGGGAATGTCGTTAGAATGTCCTTAAAAGTCTGTTTAGCACGTGATCTTAAAAGTCTGATTAGCACGTGATCTTGACTGTCTAGTTGGCAAAAGGAGAATTCCTGAAATACACAAAGGACCCGTTTCTCTGAACCCGCCCTAAGGACAGCTGTAAAACTATTATTTTTCGGAGATACAGTAATAGTCTACCGATTATCAGAAAGCAAACATACAATAAAGTATATCACATAAAAATATCATTAGACCAATTAAACAAACAAAACAAATAATCCTTTCCACATCGCAAATACCTCAACAACACATGCATTGAGTAGATCAACATGAAGTCTGTGACCTCGCTATTGGTTTCAACAAGACTAATAGGCCAAATACACGCATCTATGTCTTTAGGTAAACGTCAGGATTTAAAACCTTACCTTTTTGGGAAGCAGGATTCGCCGAAGTCATTCTGCTTGATGTGTAAGCTAACTACCTAGCAGCAATGTGGAAAGGCCCGCTGCTTCCTGGTTCCTTCTGTTGATAGCGTCGCTTCTCCTCGCCGCCCAGAAAACTACTAGCAAGGGCCTGTCGCTCCGCTAGGGGCTGTTAGGCAGGGTGTGGTGTCCTGTCTCTCCAGTAGTTTGGTATTCGCTACTGACACCGCGATGTTAGGATACAGACGATGTGATTCTCTCCAGTCTAGTTGCCGAATCATCGGCCCGCCCAGACTTAGAAGAGGAATTCGTTACTAACGCCTGTCATGCAAGGAGACGTTGCTGAAGTGACTTTCGTCTTTTCTAACTTGTATTTAATCCTGGTGTGGATCTTAATAGCTTGGAAGCACTGAGCGATAAACGGAAACCAAATAAACAAACGACAAAGTAGAGTATGAAAAAGTTGTTTTTTTAATTGCAGTGTGAGTCTGAACTTCCAATGCGGATTCAATTAAGTAATAATAGTAAATATGCATCGAATATGCACCTGAATGATCGCGTCCTTAATGTAATATCACATACACTAAGGTAACGTCCTTTTTGAAGGGTAGAACTATGATCAGTTGTATATATTATCTTCACGGTCGGTTGTTAAGAGCAGAGAGAGTTGTGTTTCAAACCGCAGCGTGTTCAGAACACTCCCTAACAATGATGGTGTTGACATAAGATACACACACATACACACTCATATACGCACACATACACACTCATATACGCACACATACACACTCATATACGCACACATACACACTCATATACGCACAACATTTTTTAAAGACAGCCATAAAAAACGTTTCACTAAAATAGGCTTCTTTAAAAAACACAAAAAAACGTTAAAAAAACCATTTAAAATACATAAAAACATGTTGAAAGAAGAAGTCTCTCTGTTGAGGGTGAGGGTTAGGGGGGAGACAGAGGTAGTGGAGGAGGGTGAGGGTTAGGGGGGAGACAGAGGCAGTGGAGGAGGGTGAGGGTTAGGGGGGAGACAGAGGCAGTGGAGGAGGGTGAGGGTTAGGGTTAGGGGGGAGACAGAGGCAGTGGAGGAGGGTGGAACAGCCTTCAGAGTCCAGGCATGATGTAGGCAATGTTGTCCAGCGTGTTGGACTGTGAACAGCACAGGAGAACACAAGTTACACAATGCAGGTGTTGGGAAAGCTGAATTTCAGTCTCCAGTTTATAATGCAGATGTTTGTTATGAACACTCCTCCTGACTGTATATGTAGCATGACTGTATAGTGTGACTGTATATGTAGTGTGACTATATAGTGTGACTGTATATGTAGTGTGACTGTATAGTGTGACTGTATATGTAGTGTGGCTGTATATGTAGTGTGACTGTATATGTAGTGTGACTGTATAGTGTGACTGTATATGTAGTGTGACTGTATATGTAGTGTGACTGTATATGCGGTGTGACTATATGTGTAGTGTGACTGTATGTGTAGTGTGACTGTATAGTGTGACTGTATATGTAGTGTGACTGTATAGTGTGACTGTATATGTAGTGTGACTGTATGTGTAGCGTGATTGTATATGTAGCATGACTGTATATGTAGTGTGACTGTATGTGTAGCGTGACTGTATAGTGTGACTGTATATGCAGCAAGACTGTATGTGTAGTGTGACTGTATATGTAGCATGACTGTAGCGTGACTGTATATGCAGTGTGACTGTATGTGTAGTGTGACTGTAGTGTGACTGTATGTGTAGTGTGACTGTATATGTAGTGTGGCTGTATATGTAGTGTGGCTGTATATGTAGTGTGGCTGTATATGTAGTGTGACTGTAGTGTGACTGTATATGTAGCGTGACTGTAGTGTGACTGTATATGTAGTGTGACTGTAGTGTGACTGTATATGTAGTGTGACTGTATATGTAGTGTGACTGTATATGCAGTGTGACTGTATATGCAGTGTGACTGTATATGTAGTGTGACTGTATATGTAGTGTGACTGTATATTTAGCATGACTGTATAGTGTGACTGTATATGTAGTGTGGCTGTATATGTAGTGTGACTGTATAGTGTGACTGTATATGTAGTGTGACTGTATATGTAGTGTGACTGTATGTGTAGTGTGACTGTATGGGTAGTGTGACTGTATATGTAGTGTGACTGTATATGTAGTGTGGCTGTATATGTAGTGTGGCTGTATATGTAGTGTGACTGTATATGTAGTGTGACTGTATAGTGTGACTGTATATGCAGCAAGACTGTATGTGTAGTGTGACTGTATATGTAGCATGACTGTAGTGTGACTGTATATGTAGTCAACATTATCAACACTGTAAAGACTTTAAACACAATAAACACTGTAACTACTATCAACACTATAAACACCATTACCGCTAGCAACACCATCAACACTGTTACCACTAGCAACACTGTAACACCACTCAAGCTTGTGTGTGTATTTATATATATCCTTGTGTGTGTGTATCCTTGTGTGTGTATATATCCTTGTGTGTGTGTATCCTTGTGTGTGTATATCCTTGTGTGTGAAAGCATGTGTGTGTGTGTGTGAAAGCATGTGTGTGTGTGTGTGTGTGTGAAAGCATGTGTGTGTGAAAGCATGTGTGTGTGGGTGTGTGTGTGTGTGTGTGTGTGTGTGTGTGTGTGTGAAAGCATGTGTGTGTGTGCGCACGTCTCACCAGCACGTTGCGAGGACAGGCGTTGAGCTGAGGCACCTGAGAGGTGAGGCAGGTGAGAGGACCAAGAGCACACAAGATGGAGTCCAGAAGAACAGACAAGCTGCCTGAGACAGCTACCATACCCTGCACACACACACACACACGCACGCACACACGCACACACAAGTATACACACACACGCACGCACACACACAAGGATACACGCGCGCACACACACACACGCACACGCACAAGGATACACACACACACACACTGTAAATACATGCTGTATACACACAATACTGTAAATACACACTGTATACACACACACACACTGTAAATTCATACTGAATATACACACACTGTAAATACGCACTGTATACACACATACATACACACACACTGTAAATGACACTATGATACTAGACCCTATGTAAAAATATACACACCACTACCATACCATTTGTGTGTGAGTGTATTTACAGTGTGTGTGTGTGTGTGTGTGTGTGTGTGTGTGTGTGTATATACAGTATATATTTACAGTGTGTGTGTGTGTGTGTGTGTGTGTATACAGTATGTGTGCACGCGTGCGTGTGTGTTGACCTCAGTCTCCTGCAGCCTGTGTCCAATCAGAGACAGGGATTCCCCAAGCAGCTGCAGGTGGGCGGCGGCATCGATGGGGTCTACCTCTGGAACCCTGGCAGGGGAGAGAGACACGCCCCCAGAGCCCCTGCTGGGGGATCCTAGCCCCGCCCCCAGCTGTGATCCTAGTCCCACGCCCTTAAGGGAACCTGCACGCACACGCACATTTGAGTGAAGAGTCTGACATGAATGACTGAGCCAATGAGGTCATGCTCATCCAGGCGTGTGATTGGTCACCTTTGCTCCGAGCTCCATCTGTGGAGCTCTTGCGTTTGACGGTGGTGGCCTCCGCCTTGTTCTGCTTGTGCTGCAGGTACTGAGCCTTCTGCCTCCACACCTGAGGAGGAGGAGGGGGGTGAGGAGGAGGTGAGCAGAAGGAGGAGGTGAGGAGAAGGTGAGGAGAAGAAGGGTAGGAGAGAGGTTTCCTCTCCAGAGATGAGAGACCCTCTGAGGCTGTAACCATGGCAGCGGTAACCATGGCAGCGGTAGTTATGGGATCGGTAACCATGGCAGCGGTAACCATGGCAGCAGAACTCACCAGTTTGTCTTTCTCAGGCAGCAACTTCCACACCTCTGCCAGCCTCCTGCTGAGCTCCCCAAACACTGGAGACACACACACACACCACACCATACACACCACACACACACACACACACACACACCACACCACACACACACATCACACATACATACACCATATACACACCATACGCGCACACACACACACACACCATACACACACACACACACACACACACACAACCATACACACCAGCACGCCACACACACACACGACAACACACGCACACACACCGTTTACACAGAGATCCAGAAATATTTCTTTAAATTACAATGATGCTTATCTTTCTTCCTGTCTGCTGTGAGCTGTACTCACCCAGACCAGGCTGCTCAGCGTTGATGTTCACTCTGTATTCTTTACAGAACACCTGGTAGGCTGTCATGTTCTTCTTTTTGGGCTGAATGACACGGAGAGAGAGATGGAGGAGAGATGGAAGACTATGAGGAGAGAGATGAAGTAGAGATGGAGACATGAGGAGCACACACACACACACACGCACACACACCGTTTACACAGAGATCCAGAAATATTTCTTTAAATTACAATGATGCTTATCTTTCTTCCTGTCTGCTGTGAGCTGTACTCACCCAGACCAGGCTGCTCAGCGTTGATGTTCACTCTGTATTCTTTACAGAACACCTGGTAGGCTGTCATGTTCTTCTTTTTGGGCTGAGAGACACGGAGAGAGAGATGGAGGAGAGATGGAGACATGAGGAGAGAGATGAAGTAGAGATGGAGACATGAGGAGAGAGATGGAGTAGAGATGGAGACACGGAGAGAGATGGAGGAGAGATAGAGACACGGAATGAGAGATGGAGGAGAGATGGAGACATGAGAAGAGAGATGGAGTAGAGATAGAGACATGAGGAGAGAGAGATGGAGTCGAGATGGAGACACAGAGAGAGAGATGTAGTAGTAATAGTCTCCTCCTCCCTCTCCATCACTCTGCATGTCTCCTGTTCCTTACCTTGTCTTTCTCCTGCAGCTTCTCTCTCTCCTTCTCCTCCTTCTTCCTCTTCTTCTCCAGGATGGGGTCACACACCTGGTGGTGATGGTGGTGGTGGGCGGGGCTGAACACACCCCCTCCTGTGCTGTGACTGGTCGAGCTGTGGGAATGGGAGTGGCCTCTGGATGGGTCACCTGAGGACAATGTACAGGACCACCAATCAGAGCTGGGGGAGGTGGGTTGTCATAGTACCGGACTCCAGGTGCTCCTGCACCTCACCTGATCCTCTGCTATGTTTCTTCTTCTCTCTCTCCTTCTTCTTTTTGCTCTTCTTGCTCTTCTTCTTCTTCTTGGACATGTGTGTGTAAGAGTCATCTATCACCAGCTCCCCTGCCTCCAGCTCCCCCCCCGAAGACGAGCTGTCCTCCCCCAGACCCCCCCCATAGTGACCTGGGAGAAGGGGGGAGACGAGAGAGACAAGGGAGAGAAAGAAGAGGGGTGGAGATGAAGGAGAGACAGGAGAGATAAGCAATAAGCAGATCATGACAGAGCAGACTGGTCAGAGTGTCTCTGGGAAGCAGACAGGTCTTACCCTCCACTTCCACCTCCTTCCCCACGACCGGCAAAGGATCCCTGGACAGCTGCTTCTTCCTGGGGCCCTTGGAGAGACGCTCTCTGTCCCTCCCTGTCACGCCTCCCTTCCTGCCCCCAGAGGATGGGTGCGTGGGGACAGGAAAGCTGTCCCCCTCCTCCTCTTTGGGCGACAGGATGAGCTTCATCTTTAAGCCCTCAGCATCACGCAGGGTCAGGGGGTCACGCAGGGTCAGGGGGTCACGCAGGGTCAGGGGGTCACGCAGGGTCGTGGGGTCATCTTTGACCACGCCCCCGTGGAACAGAGAGGACTTGGCGGAGTGCTTCTTGGAGGAGGAAGAGGAGGGGGGGCGGGAGTGGGAGGAGGAGGAGTGGGATCCCTTGCTGCCCCCCTCTCGCTTGCGCTCCTTGGAGGAGGAGTGAGAGGAGGAGAGGGAGGGGTAGGAGGGTTTCTTGTGGAGATGAGTGTTTGGGTCACAGCCAGTGGCCAGCGGAGATGTGATGGCCTGCAGGAGACCCATGGCCGTGTCTGTGGGGTGGGAGGAGGACAGGGAGGGGGAGCGGTCCGCTGACTTGCGCTTCTTCTTATGCGGAGGCAGCCCTGCCCCCTGGTGGTCTGGGGGGCAAATCACACGAGCCGTGAGAAGCACAGACTGGCAGAGAGGGCAGAGTAGGGCAGAGTAGAAGGATGTGTGTGTAATAATGTGCTGTTTACACCACCACCACCAGGGGCAGTAGAGGCAGGCTCACCTCTATAGTAGTACTCATCTGAATGCTTCTTCTTCTTCTTGTGAGAATCTCCTCCGAGCAGGAAGAGCTCAGAGTCCTGCAGGAAGCAAGCACGATGTGACGTCACAACATGTGACATCACAACATTCACCCAGCACTGTGTCTGGTAGCTGGGGAGTGTTCACCCTGCACTGTGTCTGATATCTGAGGAGTGTTCACCCTGCACTGTGTCTGATATCTGAGGAGTGTTCACCCTGCACTGTGTCTGATATCTGAGGAGTGTTCACCCAGCACTGTGTCGGATATCGAGGAGTGTTCACTTCCAGCATGTGTCGATATCTGAGGAGTGTTTCCCAGCACTGTTCTGATATATGAGAGTGTCACCTCACTGTCTGATTCTTTGTAGTAATTTTCCCCGTCCGTGTCTGATTCTGAGGAGTGCACCAGCACGTGTGATATCTGAGGAGTGGTACTGCACTGGTCTTGAATCTGAGATGTTACCGCACGGTCTATACTGAGGAGTGTTCACCTGCACTGTCCTGATATCGAGAGTGTTCCCCTGCACTGTTCTGAATATCTGAGGAGTTTACCTGCACTGTGGTCTGATATCTGAGGAGTGGTCACTGCCGTTTGATATTGAGGAGTGTTCCCCCTGCACTGGGGTCTGCTATTGAGAGTGTTCCGACCCTCCTGTGTCTGATATCTGAGGAGTTTCACCTGCGACTGTTCTGATAGCTGAGGAGTGTCACCTGCACTGTGCTGGCTGATGATAGTAAACTACACTACTTTAACAAAGGCATTTTGATAAATTAGTAGTGTGGGGTTAGTTTGTGTGGCGTGTGCATGTGAGTTTGTGTTGCGTGTGCATGTGCAGTTTTGTGTGGTGCTAGGTTACCTGGACGTTTCTTGGTGACTTGCGCACTCTGGGCAGCGATCTCTCCTCCTCTCAGCAGGTCTTATGGACTCCTCTTTCCGTGGGCTGGTCTGCCACAGGACACCGATCTCCCTCCAGGCCCCTCTGCAGGAGACAGTCAGAAAAGGGTTATCGCATACACTGGCTAGGAGAGAACATTCTCAGCTTGTGTTTCTGATATCTGAGGAGTGTTCACCCTGCACTGTGTCTGATATCTGAGGAGTGTTCACCCTGCACTGTGTCTGATAGCTGAGGAGTGTTCACCCTGCACTGTGTCTGGTGAATATAGTAAACTACACTACTTTTAACAAAGGCATTTGATAAATTAGTATGTGTGTGGGTTAGTTTGTGTGTGCGTGTGCATGTGAGTTTGTGTGTGCGTGTGCATGTGAGTTTGTGTGTGTTGCTAGGTTACCTTGGGACGTTTCTTGGATGACTTGCGCACCTGGGCAGCGATCTCTTCCTCCTCCCTCAGCAGGTCCTTATAGGACCTCCTCTTCTCCCGCTGGCTGCGTCCTGCCACCAGGCCCCGATCTCCCTCCAGCGCCCCCTCTGGCACGGAGGACAGTCAGAAAAGGGTTACCATCACACCTGGCTAGGATGATGACATTTCATCAGCTCGTGTTCTAGAACGCAGCTACTTCTGCAGTCGTGTTCTAGAACGCGGCTACTTCTGCCGTCGTGTTCTAGAACGCAGCTACTTCTGCCGTCGTGTTCTAGAACGCGGCGGCTACTTCTGCAGTCGTGTTCTAGAACGCGGCTACTTCTGCCGTCGTGTTCTAGAACGCGGCTACTTCTGCAGTCGTGTTCTAGAACGCGGCTACTTCTGCAGTCGTGTTCTAGAACGCGGCTACTTCTGCAGTCGTGTTCTAGAACGCAGCCTACCCATGAATCCCTTCTTCTTGATCTCTTCGAAGGCCATGCTGAATCATGGATTCGTCCGCTTTCTGCTCCTCTGGTCAGACGCCTGGACCAATCACAAGGACTTCTGCTTACTGAATACAAGATGAAAATAACAATGTGTAATTTTAGCACGTGCTTTAATCCAAAGCACACAGAGGAAACGTGTACCTCTGGATCTGCAGCCTTAAGCCCTAACTACTGAGCTATACCTATATCAGAACACTCCATAAATGCTGAAAATAAGGTTTTCATAGTGAGCTAACCAAAAGATAGACGACCGTTATGTACGAGAAAGTCCCATATGCATATTTACACATTAGGACATATCTAGTTATGCACCGGCATCCATGGGCAGGTCCCCGTGTCTCTGGGTGCTCTGCAGACAGTCTTGGGCTTGCCGGTTCAAAAGTTTGGAAACTCACCGATGGATGCCCAAGCATAACAACAGCCCGTATTGGGTTCGCTTAAAATAATACTCCGAGTTGCAATACTTTTCAGTGTTTAATTGAAACATAAATTCCCGCCAACCCACTTTGTAAAATATACACAAACACACCCCCTTCCACGCAGCCACGGAATCCCCTCGTCTCCCTGCATTTACTCGGGTGGAAGTCAGATTGCTGAATACAAGCTCGGCTAACCGGGCGGGACAGAGCTACGGCAGCCCGAGGCTTCGAGAAACACCTAGGCCATGTCGGTCTTTAATAACTGCAGGCTACCGCTATCATGTATTTAACTCGCCCGTAATACTTTAAAATAACGGAACAAGGGAATGAACAGCTGTCTATCCACGCAGCTAACTATAAAGTATGAACATATATGAATTTACTACCTTTTTGGGTTCATCAATTTACGCGGGTCCCAGTCGCCATCTTTGATATCAGTCAACAACAATGCGTGTCGGCGGTAGGAGGAGCTTGGGCAGATCCGCCAATCAGCACAATGAGAGTGGAGCCATTTTCACGATGCTCGATTTTAATTGGATAAGAATCTCCTTTTCGTCCGTCTGTGTTTGACAGTGCGTTCAAATAGCAAATTATAACGTTTTCATGAAAATATACTTATTTGAATTAATAAAAATAGAATAAAATCTACAATAAATATGAAAAATACATTCAATATAATACTAGAAAGATCCTACAAAGTAAACCAGAGACGAAAATCACGGAAATTACAAACTTCGTTTATTGATCAGCTATAGACTCAACAATAACCATTATTAAATGTCGACAAGAAACAGCGATGTTCTCTTGGCATGATTGGCAGCAGAACAGACAGTGACACATTTGAGGGAAAGGAAACAGTTTAAAAGTTAGGAGATCGGCTTGTGCACACACACACACACACACACAAAAACACACACACACACATTCAACAAAAACACTATCAACAAATACATTCTCTCTTAACGCACACGCTCTCTTTCAACACACGCACACACACACACACACACACTCAAATGCACAATACAACGCAATAAGTGTATGTTGACACTTTCTCTCCCAGCCTCCAGCCCCAGCCTCCAGCCCCAGCCTCCAGCCCCAGCCTCCAGCCCCAGCCTCCAGCCCCAGCCTCCAGCCCCAGCCTGCAGCCCCAGCCTGCAGCCCCAGCCTCTAGCACCAGCCCCAGCCTCCAGCCTCTAGCCCCAGTCTTCAGCACCAGCCCCAGCCTCCTTTAGTGGCCTCCCAGGCTCTGCTTGAGGCTGAGGGAAGTAAAGCTGGCCAGCAGCTCCGTCACCTCATCCACCTGCAGAGGAAACACAAGTCAGCTGGTGCATGTGTTTATGTAGTGTGTGACTGGTGCATGTGTTTATGTAGTGTGTGACTGGTGCATGTGTTTATGTAGTGTGTGACTGGTGCATGTGTTTATGTAGTGTGTGTGGTGTGTGTATGCAGTGTGGTGTGTGTATGCGATGTGTGTGTAGTGTGTGTGTGTGTGTGTATGCAGTGTGGTGTGTAGTGTGTGTGTGTACTCACCTGTTCCTTAGTGTGTGTGTGCTGCAGTTGAGTGGAGATGTGCTCCAGTCTCTCCCTGGCCTCACACTCACCCATCACACTCAGGTACTCTCTCAGCATCTGGAGGATCTGACACACACACGCGCACACACACACACACACACACACACGCGCACGTACACACGCACACAGACACACACACACACACAGACACACGCACGCACACACGCACGCACACACGCACACGCACACACGCACAGACACACGCACACAAACAGAGACACACACACACACGCAGACACGCACGCAGACACACACGGTTACGGCCATTAAAGTCCAGCTCTTGTGTCTCAGCAGTTCATTGTGTACATATCCTGTGTGTTTAGACTGTCTTACCTGTGTACGTAACCTGTGTGTTTAGACTGTGTTTGTTACCTGTGTACATGTCCTGTGTTTGTTACCTGTGTAACCTCTCCTCTCAAAGTGTGCATGCTGTGTGCGTCCCCCTCCTGCAGAATGCTGAGTTTGGAGCGGGCCAGGTGCAGAGGGGTCCTGCCTGCACGGTCCAGGGCGTCCACACGCGCGCCTGAAGACAAACACACAGATCCATTGGTGTGGGTATGACTGTGTAATGTAAGTGTGTGTGTACATCTAAGTGTGTATGTACATCTAAGTGTGTGTGTGTGCGTGCGTGTATCTCTCTCACCTCCTCTCAGCAGTGTGGTGATCACAGGCACATGGTTGGTACAGGCCGCTGCAGAGAGAGAAAGGGAAAGGACTATAGGCTGTTGGCTCACATGAAAACAGCTCCCATTGTTCTTTGGTATATTATGTTATAGTTTATTACAGGACCGTCTCAAAGTGTGTGTGTTACCCAGGTGGAGGTGGGTGTTCCCCAGGTGGAGGTGTGTGTTACCCAGGTGGAGGCGTGTGTGTTCCCCAGGTGGAGGTGTGTGTGTTACCCAGTTGAAGGTGTGTGTGTGTTACCCAGGTGGAGGCGTGTGTGTTACCCAGGTGGAGGCGTGTGTGTTCCCCAGGTGGAGGTGTGTGTGTTACCCAGGTGGAGGTGTGTGTTCCCCAGGTGGAGGGGTGTGTTCCCCAGGTGGAGGTGTGTGCGTTCCCCAGGTGGAGGTGTGTGTGTTCCCCAGGTGGAGGTGTGTGTGTTACCCAGGTGGAGGGGTGTGTGTGTTACCCAGGTGGAGGGGTGTGTTCCCCAGCCCGTCTCTCTGGTTGGGGTCTGCTCCGGAGCTCAGCAGCAGCTGCACTGCAGCACCACCAGGGGGCAGAGAAAAGCAGTACATCACCTTCACTTTCAATACAGGTAATAAAGTCATGGCGACAGCGTCATGGCGACAGCGTCATGGCGACAGCGTCATGGCGACAGCGTCATGGCGACAGCGTCATGGCGACAGCGTAGGTACCAATGGTGTCGTTTCCGTTGCAGGAGGAGAAGTGTAGAGCGGTTCGTCCTTTCTCATCGGCGGCACACGGATCGACTCTCTCCTGCAGGAGCCTACGGACTGAGGAGCAGGAACACTGTAACTGTGTGCTCACATCAGCCAGCAGAGTGAAGGCTAAACACAACCCTGGAGTCTGTTCTGGTCTAGTCCCACAACCCTGGAGTCTGTTCTGGTCTAGCCCCACAACCCTGGAGTCTGTTCTAGTCTAGCCCCACAACCCTGGAGTCTGTTCTGGTCTAGCCCCACAACCCTGTGGTCTGTTCTGGTCTAGCCCCACAACCTTGGAGTCTGTTCTGGTCTAGTTGAGACTGAGAGGCAGGGATGAGAGGCAGGGATGAGAGATGAGAGGCAGGGTTGAGAGGCAGGGATGAGGGATGAGAGGCAGGGATGAGAGGCAGGGATGAGAGGCAGGGATGAGAGATGAGAGGCAGGGTTGAGGGATGAGAGGCAGGGATGAGAGGCAGGGATGAGAGGCAGGGTTGAGAGGCAGGGATGAGGGATGAGAGGCAGGGATGAGGGATGAGAGGCAGGGATGAGAAGCAGGGATGACAGGCAGGGATGAGACGCAGGGAGGGCTTGTGTCAGGGGTCATGACTAGGCCTGGTTGTCTCTTCTTACCTGTGTCGATGTCGTTGCCATTTGCTGCTTCTCTCAGTCTCTTCATAGCTGAGGAGACACAGAATTGCATGAGCAAGAGGGAGGAAAAGGAGGGAGAGATAGAATTTGCCCCAAGTCTAGTCTATCTGAAAAAGATGTTGGTTAGGTCGTTACGGAGACAATTTTCTTTTGGCATTCCGCAAATGTTACACAAATAACGTTGCAGACAATCGCCTCATTCAGTCCGGGCTGTTTTCACAGCTAATACTTATGCCAAATCAAATACCACAGTCAGGTAGTGATATGTATGGGCTTGTTCTTTCTCTCCCTCTCTGTCTGTCAATATGACCGTGTGATAAACATACATGTTTATACAAAGGAACAGATGATACCGTAAATATCTTTTCCAATTGGCCCCACGTTCCTCCGTGCTCTCCCGTGTCGACGAGCTCGACTTGATGTCACCTTCCCGGGCTTGATTGAAACTCCGGCCCCAGACCCAACTCTATTCGGTTCCCACAACAAGTGTAGATACCGGAGTTCCTTCTCCGCCGATTGTCCAGTACACCCGAGCACCACATTGCTTTGTCCCTGTCCAGACAGTTCAAATTCGACAGCGGCGGCACCTTCTATCCTTTCGTCGTTTTTCTTCGGTTCTACGTCTTTCTCCTCCGTCTCCTGTCGCGGACCCGTCTCAACCAAATACTCACCCTCTGAACTCGAGCGATCGTCATCCGAGCCAGTAGAAACAATTGCGCTCCACCCGTCCATATCTACTGGATGAAACGGTGTACCGAGCTGTATTTACAGTCCTCTAGATCAGGCAAACAACAATAGTCATTTCTAATGATTCACGGCCTTGTTCCTCATTATTCTAGTTGTACTTTTCCCGTTAGCATTGTCGCCCTTTCAAGACTACATGTAAACACACAATACGTAGTATTTTACGCACGGCGCCATTGTGGCTCAACTTGTATTTGCATGATTGTGACCGAGAAGTTACGGTACTAGATCCAACATGGCCGATTTGGCTTCATTTCTCACGGCTGCGAAGTAAATTCAACTAAGCGCACGCCCATTGCTCAGGCGACATTTTAAGAGCATCAGCGACCAATCAGAGTACATATTCATTGGAGTTAGTCCAACTGCCACAACAGAGCAAATTCGGAAGAATTCAAATCCAAAGAAAACGGCGAAATGAAACGTAAAACATTGAAATCATATTGTGTAAATATATGGCTTTGTTTATACATAAATGAATAGTTTTTATATACAAAAACGGAATGACAGAATTACTGATATTTAAAAAGAATTAGAATATTTACTGACATTCTCTAATATCTGTTAACAGGATAGAGCCTACATATAGCATATAAATAAATAAATAGGTTTAGTGTTAAATAGTGCATAATTATTTCCTCGCTGACTTTGTCACTGAAAGCTAACCCATCACCAACAAACTGTACATTTCATTAAAGCTACATTTCCATCTTCAAAAAAGAACAACTCATAATGTACATTTGGCATATGAAAGTGAGGACGTGTGAGGTAGAGTTAGTCTCGTACACATCTACACCACTTCAGGTCAGTGTTCCTGTGGTCAGAGGTCTTGGTGGTTTAAATAGTCACAGGTCAAAGTTCATGGGTGATGATGCAGGCGCTGCCCCTGGTGTTAGCATGCCTGGGAAGGCGGGGCAGGGGGGGGGGTGTCCTTCTGGGAGGGGCGTGGCCATGCCTCGTCATCATCCTGCCCTCTGCTACCCATCAGCCCCTGCTTCCTCAGGTAACCCTGACGACAGAACAGCGGAGGCTGGCGATTGGTCAGGGAGAAGCGGAAACACGACTCTGTATGAAACAGAAATGGAGTTAATTATTAATATTCTGTTGTGGCCAGTCTTTGTGATTTATGATGGTGTAGGTGGTATTGATGGTGTAGGTGGTATTGATGGTGTAGGTGGTGTAGGTGGTATTGATGGTGTAGGTGGTATTGATGGTGTAGGTGGTGTAGGTGGTGTTGATGGTGTAGGTGGTATTGATGGTGTAGGTGGTGTTGATGGTGTAGGTGGTGTAGGTGGTATTGATGGTGTAGGTGGTATTGATGGTGTAGGTGGTGTAGGTGGTATTGATGGTGTAGGTGGTGTACCTGCATAGAAAGCTCTGAGATCCGTCTGAAGGCAGTGCTCTAGAAAGCGACGCAGTGGTTGGCTGTGAGAGACAGGCCCCTCCCACTCAGTCAGGAAGTCCTCAATCATGTGATGTATGGCAGTGGGCCGGGGGAGGGGCCAGCCTGGGGGGCGGAGTCTCATCTCCATCTCTGAGCAAACAGAGGTATGAGAGGAAAGGAGAACCATTAGCTATCATCATGTAAAAGTAATCATGTTGAGTAAACAACATGGTACTGACCAGTGGGCTGTTATCACTGACCAGTGGGATGTTATCACTGACCAGTGGGATGTTATCACTGACCAGTGGGATATTATCACTGACCAGTGGGATGTTATCACAATACTGACCAGTGGGCTGTTATCACAATACTGACCAGTGGGCTGTTATCACTGACCAGTGGGATATTATCACAATACTGACCAGTGGGATGTTATCAC
>BROE01000018.1:18929708-18953117 GCA_036571765.1 Plecoglossus altivelis
ATCACTGACCAGTGTGATGTTATCACAATACTGACCAGCTGGATGTTATCACTGACCAGTGTGATGTTATCACAATACTGACCAGCTGGATGTTATCACTGACCAGTGTGATGTTATCACAATACTGACCAGCTGGATGTTATCACTGACCAGTGTGATGTTATCACAATACTGACCAGCTGGATGTTATCACTGACCAGTCAGCTGTTATAACAATACTGACCAGTGGGCTGTTATCACAATACTGACCAGCTGGATGTTATCACTGACCAGTAGGATGTTATCACAATACTGACCAGCTGGATGTTATCACTGACCAGTAGGATGTTATCACAATACTGACCAGCTGGATGTTATCACTGACCAGTAGGATGTTATCACAATACTGACCAGCTGGATGTTATCACTGACCAGTAGGATGTTATCACAATACTGACCAGCTGGATGTTATCACTGACCAGTAGGATGTTATCACAATACTGACCAGCTGGATGTTATCACTGACCAGTAGGATGTTATCACAATACTGACCAGTGGGATGTTATCACTGACCAGTCAGCTGTTATCACAATACTGACCAGTGGGCTGTTATCACTGACCAGTGGGCTGTTATCACAATACTGACCAGTGGGATGTTATCACAATACTGACCAGTGGGATGTTATCACTGACCAGTGGGATGTTATCACAATACTGACCAGTGGGCTGTTATCACTGACCAGTGGGCTGTTATCACAATACTGACCAGTGGGATATTATCACTGACCAGTGGGCTGTTATCACAATACTGACCAGTGGGATATTATCACAATACTGACCAGTGGGCTGTTATCACTGACCAGTCAGCTGTTATCACAATACTGACCAGTGGGCTGTTATCACAATACTGACCAGTGGGATGTTATCACAATACTGACCAGTGGGATATTATCACAATACTGACCAGTGGGATGTTATCACAATACTGACCAGTGGGATGTTATCACAATACTGACCAGTGGGATGTTATCACTAACCAGTGGGATGTTATCACTGACCAGTGGGATGTTATCACAATACTGACCAGTGGGATATTATCACTGACCAGTGGGATATTATCACAATACTGACCAGTGGGATGTTATCACTGACCAGTGGGATGTTATCACAATACTGACCAGCTGGATGTTATCACTGACCAGTGGAATGTTATCACAATACTGACCAGTGGGATGTTATCACTGACCAGTGTGATGTTATCACAATACTGACCAGCTGGATGTTATCACTGACCAGTGTGATGTTATCACAATACTGACCAGCTGGATGTTATCACTGACCAGTGGAATGTTATCACAATACTGACCAGTGGGATATTATCACTGACCAGTGGGATATTATCACAATACTGACCAGTGGGATGTTATCACTGACCAGTAGGATGTTATCACAATACTGACCAGCTGGATGTTATCAAATCTGAAGTGGGAATAGTGCGGTGAAGTCAGAGGACTGGAGGAGGAAGTTGGCCTCATGCCGGGCAGTCAGACTCAGCGTTCAGGCCCCAGGGGGTCATGGAGCGTTCAGTCCATACTGAGAAACCAGGAAAGCAGGCCGTGGAGCCGGGGGAGGTGGCCGGACCAGGGAGGAGAACAGGGAGATGCTGCAGGGGGACCTCCAGGTATTTTTTTCTCAAACTGTCCTGGGGAAGAGTAGATGTTACACTGGGCCCTGGGGAAGAGGAGATGTTACACTGGGCCCTGGGGAGGAGGAGATGTTACACTGGGCCCTGGGGAGGAGGAGATGTTACACTGGGCCCTGGGGAAGAGTAGATGTTACACTGGGCCCTGGGGAGGAGGAGATGTTACACTGGGCCCTGGAGAGGAGGAGATGTTACACTGGGCCCTGGGGAAGAGGAGATGTTACACTGGGCCCTGGGGAAGAGGAGATGTTACACTGGGCCCTGGGGAGGAGGAGATGTTACACTGGGCCCTGGAGAGGAGATGTTACACTGGGCCCTGGGGAGGAGGAGATGTTACACTGGGCCCTGGAGAGGAGATGTTACACTGGGCCCTGGAGAGGAGATGTTACACTGGGCCCTGGGGAGGAGGAGATGTTACACTGGGCCCTGGAGAGGAGATGTTACACTGGGCCCTGGGGAGGAGATGTTACACTGGGCCCTGGGGAGGAGGGGGGAGGAGGGGTCCCACTCACCCTTGCAGCAGTACCACATCCCCCAGTGTACTAAACATCTGGTACAGCCCAGATGCCTCGTTGACCCGCCTCAGTAGCCAACTCAGCAGCTGATTGGTCCACAGCTTGGTTACCGGCCAGGGGTTGCTATGGTAACGTTGCTCCAACAGTCGGTGAACTGCCCGCACTGAGAAGGATGGTTAGGAGTGGTTACCAAGTGTGTGTGTGTAGTAACGTGTGTGTATTCCAGATGTGAGTGCATGTAGTACCAGGTGGGTAGTACCAGGTGTGTGTGTGGGTGTAACAGGTGTGTGTAACAGGTGTCTGTGTAGTGCCTGCTGTGTGTGTGTGTGTGTGTGTGTGTGCAGTATCAGGTGTGTGAGCAGTACCAGGTGTGTGAGCAGTACCAGGTGTGTGTGTCTAGCACCAGGTGTGTGTGCAGTACCAGGTGTGTGTGTCTAGCACCAGGTGTGTGTGCAGTACCAGGTGTGTGTGTCTAGTACCAGGTGTGTGAGCAGTACCAGGTGTGTGTGCAGTACCAGGTGTGTGTGTCTAGTACCAGGTGTGTGTGCAGTACCACGTGTGTGTGTCTAGTACCAGGTGTGTGTGCAGTACCAGGTGTGTGTCCAGTACCAGGTGTGTGTCCAGTACCAGGTGTGTGTGTGCAGTACCAGGTGTGTGTCTAGTACCAGGTGTGTGTCCAGTACCTGTGTAGCGGAAGCCGTGTATGAAGCCCCCCGCGGAGGAGCGGTAGTCTCTGGCATGGGCGGCAGCTCCCAGAACAAACATCCCCGGTGTGCCACGGCCCTCATACCACGCCGTCACCCCCGGCAACCGCCCCCTGACACCCTCACTGCTGGGGGGCCTGGCAGAGCTGGGGGGGGGCAGGGTTAGGGAGTGGGGTGAAGTATTTAGCAGGAACTAACAGAGATATTAGTGATGATATCATCCTACCTATCAAATATGCTGAAGTTGAAGCGGAACCCCAGGCAGCGAATCACACGATCGTAAGGCTGTCTCAGGGAGAAGTTGTCGTTGTGATAGGCCGGCAGGTGGGAGGGGTTAACCTCAGACCTGTTTCTGCCTTGCAGGAGTTCTGCCAGCGTCAGGTATAGCTGCCTCTTCCCCCCCGCCTTCCTCCTCTTCTTTCTCCTCCTCCTCCGCCCCCCCGCCTCCCTCCCCTCCTCCTCCTCCTCCCCTCCTCGGTGCAGTATGGCAATGTCCTCCAGTCGTCCCTCCACCAGCCCATCCAGAGACTTCAGCTGGTACGTGTCCAGCAGTTCGTTGTTCACAGCCCTGCAGGGTCAGGAGGGAGGTAATAACAGGTTATTACCAGGGTTTATAACAGGATTAATAACCTGGTAATAAATGATCAGGGTTAGGAAGCATTCAATAACAGCATAATAACAGTGTTTTTAATGCCAAGGTGAATGACAACGTAATGACATGGTGATACCAGGCCTTACCGGAGGTCTCCTACATAGTGTGTCTGCCAGGCAAGTCGAACAGGACTGGGACTGTAGAGGTGCACTCTGCTGGCCGTTCCCAGCATGCTCTGGGCCGTCTCAAAGGCTGAGTTTCCCTTCCCCAGGATCAGAACCGCCTGGTCCCGGTACTGCTCAGGATCCACAGGGATGGACTCGTAGCCTTCCACCAGCTCGGAGCCCTCAAACTGGACTTGCTGGGGAACCCACAGCCCAGTGGACACCAGCAGGACTCTGGGTGACATGAAAACAGAATCAATAATCAACCTTATCTCTATAGTGCCCTCCTCCTCCTCCCCCCTCCCTCCCCCCCCCCTCGTCCCCCTCCTCCTCTCCCTCCCTTTCCTTCTCCTCCTCGTCCCCCCCTCCCCCTCCTACTCACTCTCTTCCTCCCCCCTTCCTCCTCCTCCTCCTCCCTCCCTCCTCCTCCTCCTCCCTCACCTGCACTGGTACTCCTTTCCTCGGTGGGTGGTGAGGGTGTATGTCCTGGCGGACTTCGGTCCAGAGGCCCTGACCCGTGCCACGTCCTCCCCATAGCTCACTGTGAGGTCCAGCTCGTGCTGGTACAGCTCCAGGTACCGTGGCAACGCCTCTGCCTTCGGGTACAGCTCCTGGCTGACTCTCTGGAACAGCAGGTCGGGCCTATCACTCAGGAGAGAGTTCCAATCGTGTCGCAGGTTGAACTCGGGGTTCCGCCTCCCAGTGTGGATCTTGTTGATGCTGATCAGCTTCCTGTGGCGCGGGTAGCTGGGGAGGTAAACGCCAGACCCACGGTGGATGACAGTGTGTGTGTAGAGTGTGTGTAGTGTGTGTGTGCGTGTAGTGTGCGTGTGTAGTGTGTGTGTGTGTAGTGTGTGTGTGTAGTGTGCGTGTGTGTAGTGTATGTGTGTTTGTGTGTAGTATATAGCTGTGTGTAGTGTGTGTGTGTGTGTAGTATATGGCTGTGTGTAGTGTGTGTGTGTGTGTGTAGTGTGTGTGTGTAATATATGTGTGTGTGTGTAGTATATGAGTGTGTGTAGAGTGTATGTGTAGTATATGGCTGTGTAGTGTGTGTGTGTGTGTGTAGTGTGTGTGTAGTATATGGGTGTGTGTAGAGTGTGTGTGTAGTGTGTGTGTGTGTGTAGTATATGGGTGTGTGTATAATGTGAGTGTAGTGTGTGTGTGTGTGTATAATGTGTGTGTAGTGTGTGTGCGTAGTGTGTGTGTGTGTGTGTGTATAATGTGTGTGTAGAGTGTAGTGTGTGTGTGTGTATAGTGTGTGTGTGCGTAGTGTGCGTAGTGTGTGTAGTGTGTGTAGTGTGTGTGTCTCACATGTTGAAGAAGCTTCCGGGTCCAGAGTTCCTCTCCAGGATGATGTAATCCCTCTGTGATCGCTGCAGGAAGTAGCCCATCTGCAGGCCTGCAGGCCCCGCCCCCAGCACGCAGTAGTCATGGCGATGGGAGGTGTTGTGGCTGGTATTCTGGTCTCCATGGAGATGGCGGGGCAGAGCTGTAAGGAGGACCAGGAGATGGAGGACACTGGTGGCCATGACACCTGAAGAGACAAGTTTACACATGAAATGGACAACCCACACCTGGAGATCCTACAGCAGGGGTGTCAAACTCAGGTCCTGGAGGGCCGCTGTCCTGAAGGTTTGAGATGTTTCCCTGCTCCAGCACACCTGATTCTAATGATGGGTCATTATCAGGCTTCCACAGAGCTTGATAACAACACATTTATTAGAATCAGGTGTGCTGGAGCAGGGAAACATCAAACACCTTCAGGACAGCGGCCCTCGAGGACCTGAGTTTGACACCTATGTCCTACAGGAGGGATATCCTACAGGAGAGAGATACTAGAGCAGGGAGATACAACAGGATGGAGATACAACAGGATGGAGATACCACAGGAGGGATATCCTACAGGATGGAGATACAACAGGATGGAGATACAACAGGATGGAGATACCACAGGAGGGATATCCTACAGGAGAGAGATACAACAGGATGGAGATACCACAGGAGGGATATTCTACAGGAGGGATATCCTACAGGATGGAGATACAGATGGAGACTAAAGAGAAGGTGTGTTGACCGTCTGCTATCAGAACTGTGTTGTTAACGGGAGCGTGGCAGCAATAACACGAAGTGCAATCACTTGTCCCACCAAACGCTTACTGCGTTTTTTAAATTATTAGCAAATAGAGGCTTGCATTCTCCATGTTTGTGCAACCAGCGCGCCAGGGTACACGCGTCTGCAAGGGAAGGCCAAACTGAGTAGGGTTCCTATAAAAAGTGAGGTAACACCGTACTTACCTGCCGGCCTCCGGTCCCGGGAGAGACCCCGTGCTCTCCTAATAATCACCCCCAACACATCAGCCATCGGCAGCGGAGGATGCAGCGGCATTCGCCCGCTATTCTAACTACGCTCCATGAGCCGAGGGTGAACGACAAACAGACGTTAAAAGTTAGTTTACCTGTAGGTGTGGTGTATCGTAATCCTGGTAGAGTTCGTAGTTTGTCATCAGCCTGGGACGGTGACAGACCTACATGTTTATAAACGGTCTGGTTTCATAAGGCAACCCGCTCACCCTCCTTTACACACTGCCTCCTGGCTCCGCCTCCTGTAGCCCGCTGACCAATGGTGGCAGAGCTTCAGTCATCACTAAAGTGATCATTTTAAATAATCTTGATATTAGTTCATTATTATTTCGTAAAACATTATCTTGTTGAAATAACTATACTTCTGGTTTTCTGACACATTAGTAACGCTGTCTTGTGTTTCGTTGCTGCGTGGCTTTGACGTTTTCAAATTAAAGTTCGCTTGCGTAGCAGGCAAAGTTGACGCCATACTCCTCCAGGAGTATGGCACAACTAACCCTAGCCCACCACAGCTAACCCTAGCCCACCACAGCTAAGCCTAGCCCACCACAGCTAAGCCTAGCCCACCACAGCTAAGCCTAGCCCACAGCTAACCCTAACCCACAGCTAAGCCTAGTCCACCACAGCTAACCCTAACCCACCACAGCTAACCCTAGCCCACCACAGCTAACCCTAATCCTAACCCATACAACGGTTTAATATGCGATTCATCTCAATATCTCAAGGATACCGTCATTACCCCAACAAATGAGTCTTCAGAGTATCACATTGCAAACCTCACATTTTATTTTCTCTGTAGAAACAACCTCAGCCAGACTTGTCCTGCTGTTCCACACCGACTGAATCTTGTGGAAAACAGTGGAACAGTTTCATACATTTGAACACTTCAACAGTTACATACAACATACAGACATTACATACAACAATGTAAACACAATGTCTAAATTCAGATTCTACACTGGTGACATCTCTTGCCATGACTGGTGCGTTTGAACGCATGTATCCATGGTAACATCTCTATACACAGCGTCTCTCCATCACCACACTGGTCTCCATGACAACGAGTATATACCCACAGCTCGTCGTAGAGACCCCTGGTGACCCCTGACCCCTACTTGACCCTGTACAGGACCTTCCTCTGCATGCGATGCTGCAGTTCTCCTCTACGCATCATCAAGTGGAGAACCTTGATGATGGCCTGCTCAGGATATTTCTACAGGGGGAGAAGGAGGAGAGGAGGAGAGGAGGAGGAGTGGAGGGGGGAAGGATGAGAGAGGGGGAGAGGAGAGGAGAAGGAGGAGGGAAGGATGAGAGGGGGGGGGAGGAGAGAAGGGAGGAAACGGATCAGTTTAAAGACAACCAAAAATGGGAAATGTGTGCATGTGTGTAAGTGTGTAACTGACCTGTGTGTGTGAGTCTGACCTGTGTGTGTGTGTGTCAGTGTGTGTGTGTGTGCGTGTGTGTGTGACTGACATGTGTGTGTGACTGTGTACCTGCTTGGTGAAGTCCTGCAGGATGCTGTGTTCGGACACCTGGGATCCGATGGCAAAGCGTCTCTTCAGCTGCTTCTCAATACGAGACACCATCTCCTGATCCTCCTGGGTAGTGAAGCCCTCCACCCCTGCTCACACACACGTACACACACATAGGTCAGTCAGACACACACACACACACACACACACACACACACACACACACAGGTCAGTCAGTCACACACACACACACACAGGTCACACACACACACACACACAGGTCACACACACAGCTCTCCCTACCTGCCAGACTGCCAGACAAGGCTGCATCCAGGGTGGACACCTGGAACAAACGCAGAGCTTCATCCACCTCTTCCTCCCCTGCTACAGCCTGCAGCCTCATCTTAGCCAGGGACTCCGCGATGCGCACCACTGCCTCCAGCTGCCTGCAGGGGGCAGCACACAACAGCAGGGTGTTAGTCTGGAAGCACAGGGGTGTACCTGACAGTGATGGGGTCCTGTGTGTGTGTGTGTGTGTACCTGACAGTAATGTAGTCCTGTGTGTGTGTGTACCTGACAGTGATGGGGTCCTGTGTGTGTGTGTACCTGACAGTGATGGGGTCCTGTGTGTGTGTGTGTGTGTGTGTACCTGACAGTGATGTAGTCCTGTGTGTGTGTGTGTGTGTGTGTGTGTGTAACTGACAGTGATGGGGTCCTGTGTGTGTGTGTGTGTGTGTGTGTGTGTACCTGACAGTGATGTAGTCCTGTGTGTGTGTGAGTGTGTATGTGTAAAAGTGTGTGTGTATGTGTGTGAGTGTGTGTATGAGTGAGTGTGTGTGTGTACCTGACAGTGATGTAGTCCTGTGTGTGTGTGTGAGAGTGTGTGTGTGTGTGTATGAGTGTGTACCTGACAGTGATGTAGTCCTGTGTGTGTGTGAGAGTGTGTGTGTGTGTGTGTGTGTATGAGTGTGTGTGTGTGTGTGTACCTGACAGTGATGTAGTCCTGTGTGTGTGTGTGTGTGTGAGTGTGTGTGTACCTGACAGTGATGGGAATAGAGGCCCGGCGGTCCGTGTCCCTCTCGTGTTCCCTCGCTCCGGTCCTCATCACCACGTAGCGGTTCTTTAGCTTCTCAGCTGCGCCGGCCGACAGACGCGGGCCACACTTCCTGTCAGGACATCAAATCACTCGTCGTTACCATGAAGCACTAGAGCTTACTGTAGACAGCAGTGACTGTCTCTCTAGACAGCAGTGAGTCTCTCTAGACAGTAATGAGGGTCTCTAGACAGTTATGAGAGTCTCTAGACAGCAGTGACTGTCTCTCTAGACAGCAGTGAGTCTCTCTAGACAGTAATGAGGGTCTCTAGACAGCAGTGACTGTCTCTCTAGACAGCAGTGAGTCTCTCTCTAGACAGCAGTGAGTCTCTCTAGACAGTAATGAGGGTCTCTAGACAGCAGTGACTGTCTCTCTAGACAGTAATGAGTCTCTCTAGACAGTAGTGAGGGTCTCTAGACAGTAGTGAGGGTCTCTAGACAGTAGTGAGTCTCTCTCTAGACAGCAGTGAGTCTCTCGCTAGACAGCAGTGAGGGTCTCTAGACAGTAATGAGTCTCTCTAGACAGCAGTGAGGGTCTCTAGACAGTAGTGAGTCTCTCTAGACAGCAGTGAGTGTCTCTAGACAGCAGTGAGTCTCTCTCTAGACAACAGTGAGTCTTTCTAGACAGTAGTGAGTCTCTCTAGACAGTAGTGAGTCTCTCTCTAGACAGCAGTGAGTCTCTCTCTAGACAGCAGTGAGTCTCTCTCTAGACAGCAGTGAGTCTCTCTAGACAGTAATGAGTCTCTCTCTAGACAGTAGTGAGTCTCTCTCTAGACAGCAGTGAGTCTCTCTAGACAGTAGTGAGTCTCTCTCTAGAGTCTCTCCTGTAGCGTGTGGGAGACTTACAGCCGGGCGTAGGAGATGTATTTCTTGAGGGTAGCGAGAGAGATCTCCCCCTCTGTGCCGTCCAGCTGTGTCTGAGCACTGAGGTGGACGTTCATCACATGACGAGCCAGAGTCTGGGGGTAGGGATAGAGGAATGATTATCTATATACACACACACTAGACACACACACACACACACACACACACGCTCCCTCTGAAACACACACACCATGTCTCACCATGTCTCTGTGCTGGTCGTGGTGGTCTTTAATGATGAAAATCATGTCAAAGCGAGACAGGATGGTGGGCATGAAGTCAATGTTGTCCTCCCCCTTGGTGTCGTCCCAGCGACCAAACACAGAGTTAGCAGCTGCCAACACGGAGCAGCGAGAGTTCAGGGTGGTAGTGATGCCTGCCTGGGGTCAGAGGTCACGCCAACGTCATTACAGTGCAGGAACGGAGAGAGAGAGGAAGATGGGAGAGTGGAAAAGAGGGAGATGGAGATGCAGAGAGGAAGGTAGAGAGATACATGAGAGCGAGGAGAAGGGTGTACCTTGGCGATGGAGATGGTCTGTTGTTCCATGGCCTCGTGAATCGCCACTCTGTCATCCTCTCTCATCTGCAGATGGGATGGAGGGGGGAGGAGGGGAGAGGAGAGAGGATGGGGATGGAGGTGGGAGAGGAGAGAGGAGGGGGGAGAGGAGGAGAGAGGAGGGGATGGAGAGGGGAGAGGAGGGGATGGAGAGGGGAGAGGAGGGGATGGAGGGGGGAGAAGGGAGGGGATGGAGGGGGAGAGGAGGGGATGGAGGGGGAGAGGATGAGAGGAGGGGTGGAGGGGGGAGAGGAGGGGATGGAGGGGGGGGAGAAGACGGGGAGGGGATGGAGGGGGAGAGGGAAGAGGAGGGGGTGGAGGGGAGAGGGGAGGGGGAGAGGTGGAGATGGAAAGGGAGAGGAGGAGAGGACGGGGAGAGGAGGAGGTAGGTGGGTGGGAGGGGAGAGGAGGGGGAGAGGAGAGAGGAGATGTAGACGTTCCTTTAGAATAACTTACTAAGGTGAAGTGTTAATGAGTTCTACTGTACTTTGCGTCTCACCTTGTCGAACTCGTCGATGCAGACCACACCTCCATCAGCCAGCACCATGGCCCCGCCCTCCATGATGAACCCTCGAGTCTGAGGGTCTCTGAGCACAGACGCTGTCAGCCCTGCAGCACTGCTGCCCTTCCCAGAGGTGTACACCTGCAAGCAGAGGGCATCTTACACACTGCACACCCTGGTGCTAGCATGGAGTCACAGTATGGAAAGAGTGTCATATACATAGATAGAGAGAGATGTGAGATAGAGAGATGTGTAGATGTGATAGACAGATGTAGATGTGATAGACAGATGTGTAGATGTGATAGACAGATGTGTAGATGTGATAGACAGATGTGTAGATGTGATAAACAGATGTGTAGATGTGATAGACAGATGTGTAGATGTGATAGACAGATGTGTAGATGTGATAGACAGATGTGTAGATGTGATAGATATATGTGTAGATGTGATAGATATATGTGTAGATGTGATAGATATATGTGTAGATGTGATAGATATATGTGTAGATGTGATAGATATATGTGTAGATGTGATAGATATATGTGTAGATGTGATAGATATATGTGTAGATGTGATAGATAGACGTGTAGATGTGATAGACAGATGTGTAGATGTGATAGACAGACGTGTAGATGTGATAGACAGATGTGTAGATGTGATAGACAGATGTGTAGATGTGATAGATATATGTGTAGATGTGATAGATATATGTGTAGATGTGATAGATATATGTGTAGATGTGATAGATATATGTGTAGATGTGATAGATAGACGTGTAGATGTGATAGAGAGACGTGTGTGTGTAGATGTGTAAGAGTGCCTGTGCGTGAGTATGTGTGTGATGTGATAGATATATTGTGTAGATGTGACTAGATTGTGTGTGTATTTGTGAGATATGTATCTATATCTAGATATAGATACATAACATACATCGTGGTGTGTGTATTTGTGTGTATGCATGTGTGTGTGGTTGTGTGTAAGAGTGAGTGTGAACGCGCGCGCGTGTGTGTGTGTGTGTGTGTGTGTGTGTGTGTGTGTGTGTGTGTGTACATGCTACACAGACGCAGAGTCGCGTACCCCGATAGGAGAGCAGCGTTCTACAAACTTCAGCAGTTGAGACTTGGCTGTCCCCGGGTCTCCCAGCATCAGCAGGTTGATGTCCCCTCGTCGGGTCAAACCGTCTGGGAGTCTGGAGAGACACTTACAGGGTCAGGAGGCTGTTCAGATCATAGCACCAGTGAGAGGGTGCAGTTCAGATCATAGCACCAGTGAGAGGGTGCAGTTCAGATCATAGCACCAGTGAGAGGGTGCAGTTCAGATCATAGCACCAGTGAGAGGGGGCAGTTCAGATCATAGCACCAGTGAGAGGGTGCAGTTCAGATCATAGCACCAGTGAGAGGTTGCAGTGGACAGGGAGGGTGCAGTGGACAGGGAGGGTAGGTGTGGCCCCACCTCTTACGGGAGCCTCCAAACAGCAGGCACACGATGGCCTTCTTCAGATCCTCGCTCCCATAGATGGAAGGAGCTAGGGAGCGCGCCAGGGAGGAGTAGATGTCAGGGGAGGCAGCCAGTGTCGCAATTCCTCTCTCCTCCTGGAGGGGTTAGACAGAAGATGGTGGCACCTCGCCTGAGGTGAGGAGGAGGGAGGGAGGGAGACAGAGGGAGGAGGAGGACGGGGGGAGGAGGAATCGGTTATAGTTATTGTAATCTTAGAAGCTTAAAAGATGAAGGTGTACTTAATAAACTAAATCTTTGTATATTGAAATATTGCTTCCCCTCGGTGCCTCACTGCCCCCACCCCCCTCGGTGCTCGCCTGCCCCCCTCCCCCCAGTGCTCACCTGCCCCCCTCCAGTGCTTCACCTGCCCTCCGTGTCCAGGCTGAATGCCATTCTTAGTAAGAGGACGGCTCCCACCCCGGAGCTCTTCTCCGTCCGCGGGTCTTGGAGGGCAGCCATCTTCTTGAGGAGTAGATGCCCCATGATCGGTGACCCGGTTCCAGGAACACAACGGTCAACAGGTACCTGGGGAGGGGCTTGTTATTTCAGGTGTGTGTGTGTACCTGTCGCAGTGCAGGTGTGTGTGTACCTGAGACAGGTGTGTGTACCTGAGGTGTGTGTGTACCTGTCGCAGTATTCAATTCAATTCAAATTTATTTTTGTAACGCCCAAAATCACAACAACAGTTGACTCGAGGGGAAGTACAGGTGTGACAGGTGTGTGTGTTTGTACTGTCGCAGTACAGGTGAGTGTGTGTACCTGTCCAGTAACAGGGTGGTGTGTGTGTGTGTGTGTGTGTACTGTCTCAGTAAGTGTGTGGTGTTGTCCATAGTCAGGAGTGGTGTACCTGTCACCGTACAGGTGAGTGTGTCGTACCTGTTCAGTAAACAGGTGTGTGTGTGTACTGTACACGTACAAGTGAGTGTGTGTACCTGTCGCAGTACAGCTGCAGGTGTCGGGGCATCTCTCCGTGAGGGACAGCGTCAGGTGACTCCTGCAGACGAAGCGTCTGGAAGTCCACACACACACACTTGTCTGGAACAATGAAGTAGGGATCCACAGGACACTTCACTCTGCCGGTGCCTGCTCACTGCAAACCACACACACACACACACACACACACGTTATAACACACACAGGTGTCCCCCTCAGACACTCACTTGTTACACACACGCACGCACACACACACACACACACACACAAACACACGTCCCCCTCAGACACTCACTTGTCACACACACACACACACCTCCTTGTTACACTTGCGTGGCAGTGCGTATCCTTGCAGGCCTGGAGGCAAGGGGATGTTACTGATGACAGCGCGACATCCTCGACACTGCAGAGCCACTCTGGTGGCCTTGGCTCTCACAGCCGCAGCTGAGATCACGATCCCTGGTACCTTCACCAGCCGGGACACCTGCTCAGACTGGGGGGAACAGGTGTGTCATCTCCCAAGGGTGTGTGTGTGTATCCTACAGGGTGGCGTATGGAGGGCAGGGTGTGTTTGTGTGTGTGTGTGTGTTTGTGTGGGTCGTGTATACCTTCAGAGTGCGTATGGGGCCAGGGTGTGTGGTGTGTGTGTGTGGTGTATGTGTACCTTCAGAGTGTGTGTGTGTGTACCTTCAAGAGTGTGTGTGTGTGCTGTACCTTCAGAGAGTGTGTGTGTGTTTTTGTGTGTTTTTGTGTGTGAGAGAGTGTGTTGTGTGTGTGTCTTCAGAGCAGGGTGTGTGGTGTGTGTTACCTTCAGTGCGTATGGAAGCAGGGGTGTGTTTGTGTGTGTGTGGTGTGTGTGTGTGGTGTGTATACCTTCAGAGTGTGTGTGTGTATGTGTACGTCTTCAGAGTGTGTGTGTGTGGTGTGTATGTGTACCTTCAGAGCAGTGTGTGTGTGTGTGTATGTGTACCTTCAGAGAGTGTGTGTGTGTGTGTGTGTACCTTCAGAGTGTGTGTATGTGTGTGTGTGTGTACCTTCAGAGAGTGTGTGTGTGCGTGTACCTTCAGGGTGCGTATGGAGGCAGGGTGTGTGTGTGTGTATGTGTACCTTCAGGGTGTGTGCGTGTGTATGTGTACCTTCAGTGTGTGTGTGTGTGTATGTGTACCTTCAGTGTGTGTGTGTGTGTGTGTGTATGTGTACCTTCAGAGTGTGTGTGTGTGTGTGTATGTGTACCTTCAGGTGTGTGTGTGTGTGTATGTGTACCTTCAGGGTGTGTGTGTGTATGTGTACCTTCAGAGTGTGTGTGTGTGTGTGTGTGTGTGTACCTTCAGACTGTTGTGTGTGTGTGTACACACACGTGTGTGTGTGTGTACCTTCAGAGAGTGTGTGTGTGTGTGTGTGTGTGTGTGTATGTGTACCTTCAGAGAGTGTGTGTATGTGTGTACCTTCAGAGAGTGTGTGTGTGTGTTTACCTTCAGGGTGCGTATGGAAGCAGGGTGGGCGTCGCTCCTCAGCATCACCTGGATGTGCTGCACCTGCTCTTCCCCAGGTGGGCGTGGCCTCGTCACCTCATCTGCCACTTCCTGGGCAGCCTCCTCCAGCTACCAATCACAGCAGGCGTCATAGATCAACACGGTCCAATAGCAGCCTCAGTCTCTTGCCTCCTAGCATAATATCTACCCCCTTGCTCCTAAACCAGCATGCTCGTGCTCACCAGGGGCAGGTTGTCCGAGGGCATCTTGTAAAGACAGTCGCTAATGTCCTCATCGAAGCTGGCGAGATCTTCCATCTCCACTTCCAGCCAGAACTCCCCCAGTGTGTAGCGCCGCTTCAAATCATCCCTAAACACAGCCAGACAGTCAGTGCCCTTGTGCCTCGAAACTGCATCCAACAAATGGCAGTTACAGGCAATAGGGCAGGTCGTATTTTACAAAGTGGAGACGGTGCTTCAGGAAGGAAAAGTTTGATTTTTACTACAACAAAACGGGGAATGTGGATTCAATGCGAAAGGACGCCGTGGATAGTTAGGCCTGCAGGCAACAGTAATAATTGATAGAATAAGTAAGCTACACACGAGTGTTTTTTTTCAGTAATCTGCAGGTATCTGGGTAGTTAACCTGACTGCCTGACTGAAGTTTAAAAGCAGAATCAGTTAGATCTGGTTGTTAGACCGCGTTGAAACTCTAGACTATTGAGGTAAGCTTACAAACTGCTGATAGGTCTACACGCTGATAACTCATCGTCCCATCAGTTATTTTACCTGTATTTAAATGTGAAACCCGTGCGATCGGTCCCGACTCTGAACTGCCGGAGAAATTCACGGAATCGTTTCTTGATCTGTGTGCGTTTCAACGCACTTTCGTCTCCGTGTCCCTCGCCGCCTCCGAAACTATCACTGTAGTACACTCCCGGATCGTCGAAACCAGACATGTTGGACCGTAAAGTTAAACAAAGTGATATTAATGTAGTTCTTAATGAACAAAGAAAGTAAACTTAAGCTAGCTAAAGAGGTTTTTGGTGTAAAGGACAGTGACGTGCAGCAAATAACAGTCCTTCACGCTTTACTTTTTCGCGGCAAAACTTTGGCGTCACTACCGGCGAGATTCAGCCGGGACGCCCGCTTGCAGCTTCTGATTGGCGAATGTATCCACCGTTGGACAGGATTGGCTGAATGGAGCATTCAGGAGGCGTGTACTGTGTACGATGGGAGGAGCTTCGCTGACTAATGGCGCGAAAGAGACGAAGAAAGAGATGGAAATCGGAACAGGGTGACGGGCAGGGGCTCTGGTCTAGTCAAGTTCAGCTCTGTTTGTCATTTCGCTACATGCGGGGGCAAACAGCGGGACGAAATGTCGTGTCTCACAGAGCCACGGTGCTACATAAGTACAGGGAAACTAGGAACAGGGAAACAAGGAAGTACTGGTCCAAAGGTGTAATGAATGTACCGTCACTGTTTCAGTATGTCTAGTGAAGGTGAAGGATATAATGATTCACTTATGCTAACCTATATTATTTACTAATGAAGAATATAATGATTCACTTATTCGGAAATTTATGATATTACATAATGAAGAATATAATGGTTCATTTGCTAACCCATATAAGTTTACTTATGTTACCACCACCAATCCACCTAATTAAGTAACCAAAACAGCCAAACAAAGGGGATACAATGATTTTCTTGTGCTGACCTATAAGATTTGTAAGGCAGACAGACAGTACTTTTTCCATCATGCAAGAAAGGTAACACACTGTGGGAATCAAGAGGGAGTCAACAGTCCACATATAATGAACAGTATGATGTATGCCACTGTCTCATCTCGGGATGTGGGGAGTAGGGAATGTTATCTTCTTTCTGTGCAGAGTTAAAACAAATACCTGGGAGAGGCAACAAAGAGGGTCCTATCAACCGCATTAGGAGATAAGACGGCCCTCGTACCAGGGGCAGAAACCACCAAAGGCAGAGGAGCTCCTGTCCCAATTAGTGCATGATCTTATCTATATATATTACTGTGGGTCTCACAAGGAAAGGTGTCGTTCTTTGCTATGCCAAGCATAAGACGCACGTAGTTCTGTGTGCTGTTGGGAACCTTGGAGCGCCCAGATTATCTGCATTAAAATTGTACTGTTAGGGAATAAACATCATTGAACTTAACTATACTGAATCCTGGTGATCCATTTGACCACTCTCCATGCGTGAACACGTAACGGAGTAAAATCACATACTCCAACAAAGGATATAATGATTCACTTATGCTAACCTATATGATTTACTAATGAAGAATATAATGATTCACTTATTCGGAAATTTATGATATTACATAATGAAGAATATAATGGTTCACTTGCTAACCCATATGATTTTGCTTATGTTAACAATGAAGGATACAATGATTTGTTTGTGCTGACCTATAAGATTTGTATGGCAGACAGACAGTACTTTTTCATCATGCAAGAAAGGTAACACACTGTGGAATCAAGAGGGAGTCAACAGTACACATATAATGAACAGTATGATATATGCCACTGTCTCATCTCGGGATGTGGGGAGTAGGGAATGTTATCTTCTTTCTGTGCGGAGTTAAAACAAATACCTGGGAGAGAGAGGCAACAAGGAGGGTCCTATCCACCACATAAGGAGATAAGACGGCCTCCGTACCAGGGGCGGAAACCACCAAAGGCAGAGGGGCTCCTGTCCCAATTAGTGCATGATGTTATCTATATATGACTGTGGGTCTCCCAAAGAAAGGTGTCGTCCTTTGCTGTGCCGAGCATAAGACGCACGTAGTTGTGTGCTGTTAGGGGCCTTGGAGCGACCCGGATATTTGTATTAGAATTGTACTGTTAGGAATAAACTTCATTGAACTTAACTATACTGAATCCTGGTGATCCATCTTACCACTCTCAATGCGTGAACACGTAACGGAGTAAAATCACATACTCCAACAATTGGTGACCCCGACCGTGAGTTGAGGGTGGTGAAACAATAGGGACAGAGACGAAACAGATGTTTGGACACAGTCGCGGCGACGACTAATGGTTACAGTCGCGGCGTCGACTAATGGTTACAGTTGCGGCGTCGACTTGGTACGGCAAGAATCGGAAAACGTGGGACGTTTGACCGAAAGCCGAAGGTTTGGATATAGTCGCGGCGTCGACTAATGGTTACAGTCGCGGCGTCGACTAATGGTTACAGTCGCGGCGTCGACTAATGGTTACAGTCGCGGCGTCGACTAATGGTTACAGTCGCGGCGTCGACTAATGGGTACAGTCGCGGCGTCGACTAAGGACGGCGAAACTGGGAAAACGTGAGACGTTTGACAGACAGCCGATGGTATTGACGATCGTCACGGTGACCACTGACATCCTTTCTCCTGGGCCCTTCTAACTAAAGGTAAGCAGAAACCTGTTTATAATCGAACTTCTGCATATTGGCTTGTTGAAAATTTGGAGAAAAGGTGTTAGTGTGAATCATTATTTAACTTTTGCATATTGGTTTGTTGGAATATATTTTATTTTAAAAAAAAGGTGTTGATTTGAAACATTAACGACAAAATATTTTAGTGGTGGCAGGGCCTAATTGGAAAAGGACCAAATTCTAGGTTCAGGTGCGTAGATTAGGAGAGCGGTGGCAGGGATTAATTGACTATTACTCCAAATTATAGTGGTAGGACGAAGAATAGTGTAGGGACAGAGATGGACACCAGTGATCGCTAATCTGACTAAAACAGGACCAATATTTTCCCATTAGAATCACACTGTGTGAAGAAATGATCAATTATTGTATCTACTGGCTTGTTTGATTGTTTACTATTGCTTCTACTTGTTTGCTTAACTTGGGTGCTTGGTTGCGTATTTGTTTTTTATAGGCTGCATAGATTGCGGGTCTGAGTAGGAGTAGAACGGCGGATTGTTTTGTTGTAATTGTGGCCTCTTGCTTGATTTGTGGTTAAGATTTGTGGTTAGGATTTGTTGTTAAGATGGACGGAGAATTTGACCGCGAGTGTGCAGAATTGGGTGGTTGTGACGGTGAAAGGTGGAATCTCCTGTTTGTTGAATTAGAACGACAAATTGTTAGTGGTGTGGATAAACAGAAACGTAGTAAGGAAAAGGAATGTCTGAAAAAACAATGGTTGAAGTTGCAGGAAGAAAAGTGGTGGGGGGGAGCCCCCACTTGGACCACTTTGAGTGATGGTTTGCGGAAGACGGAGACTGATGTTCATGCTCATTGTGATCAATTGAGACAGGACATAGCGAAGGCGCGTTGGGTGGATGTTAGAAAGATGAAGAAGGAATTAGATGAAAGTGAGGAAAGAAGGAAACGTGTACATAATATGGCCTTGGTGGCAATGGCATTGTGTGCAGTGAGAAAGGACGAGTCCTCGTCCTCTCATTCTCAGCAAATGATACAGACACAGGTGGTGTCTGTATCAGGTGACGTTAAGGAACCAACCCGACTTTACCCGGACTTGGCTTCTTTTTTGGGGGAAGCGGGACCTACTGCCCCTTGCGCCCCACCTCCATATGACAATATGGGAACTGGGAGAGATATGTCTCATCAAATGGCTGTGTTACGATTAGCTGGCAACGTAGTTTGTGACATGGAAGACGGGGACGGAGCTTTGACGGACACTGAAAGAAAGTTTATCCGATCCATAGTAAGCACACATTCCACACATTCCGCTCAGGCTGAAGACAGTGGAGGAGAATCAGCAACACAAACGCCTCAGAGGGAGGCAGCCGATATTTCTAGACAAGAAAGAGGGTTGAAACAATCTCAGACGGTCTAAGCACATAAATTAAAAGATTTAGAGACTCCGATAGCGGTGCTTAGTGAGGGACTCACAAACACGGGTGTTGGAGAATCAGCTGTTGAAATTACAATTGGCCAAACTGCGCTCTGAAGCCACAGAGAGCAAAAAAGAGCAAAGGACGAGTGGAGCTCATGAATCGAACACTTAAAGAAAATTGGCCAAAATCTGTCACTCAACCGGCATGTCTTGGATCCTGGCTCTGACATTGGCTCTACTCTCAGCCCGTCAAACTGTGAACAGAATCATTGGTTTTTCATCTTATGAACTCTTTACAGGTCGCCTGATGCCTGGACCAACATCCACAATTCGACCATTATCTGAAGTACCTCTACCGAATTTATTTCACGCTGTTTATTGGTCTCAACTGCAGTCTCTTGCATGTAGTAGTTATCATATACACAAAAACAGGACAGACATTCACTGTGTATTATTATAATATTTTTTGTTCAATTTTTATACTCATTCTTTTACAATTTTTTGCTTTAATACAGTTTTATGTTCTAATGTTCTTTGCTTTTTCTTTGTGCTTTAGGTGATTCCATTTGATTGCAGATTGTTGTGTTTCATTTGTGTAACATGTGTGACTTTTTTGGCCTGGGAGTTTCTCAGTCTAAGAGAGGGAAAGTGGGAACAGCTTAAATATGCAGCATAGGTAAGCTCTGTCCTGGATGCTGCCTTGGCGATGACTTCCCCCCAGATGCCCTGCCTCATCTCCTGACCTGATCTGTGGACCAGGGTGCTCCTCAACTGACAGAGGAATGCTTCCAACAACAACGAGGTTCTCTCCTTCAGATCTACATCTCTGAATAGCTGAACTCTCCACACACTAGATGATCTATATGGGCCCCTCCTTCCTCCTGAGTGGCTCTTTCTCTGCAGTCCAGCCTGTCCGTCCGTGGGAGCAGGATCTCTCCTTCATTGTGGTTCCCCTCGAGGTTTCTACTTTTCCCAAAGGGTTTTTTGTAGTTTTTCCTCGCTGAGAACGAGGGTCTAAGGACAGGGGACATTCTGGGACAGTTGTCCATTTGATAAAATCATGTAGACATTGTTTAACTTGCTTTTCTGTTTATTGACCAATGATGGAATCTTTGTAGCCTTTTGAGGCAACTGTTGATGTGATTTTGGGCGTTACAAAAATGAATTGAATTCAATTGAATATGTCCAGCTGAGTGCTACTATGCCAGAGGAGGATTGTGTTGTTGCTTGAACTTTAATTGCTAGCGAATAAGTGTGGTTTTGCTGTTGTTTTGTTGCTTGTTATACTGTCTATTTTTCAGAGTTGTGGTACCGGTTGACGACTGGAATGTTGGAATCACCAGGGTTATCTTTGTCCTCAGACAGCTGACCTTGTACAGTTGAGAAATCCATCCTGGTATTGGGAAGTGCATTTTTCTTTTTTCTTATTACTTCACTAATTATGGTACTATGTGATTTACTGTGGTTTAATGTGACCTCTTCGAGGTCAAGAGGGGGAATGAAGGATATAAAATGGGGAAAAAATTTTCCACTTTAAAAATGCCCCCCCCTTACCCCCTAAATGGGGAAATTTTTTTTACTAATGAAGAATATACATGATTCACTTATTCGAAATAGTATGATATGTACTATGAAGAAATATCAATGGTTCACGTGCTAACCCATATGTTTTACTTATGTGTAGAATGAAGGATACAATGATTTGCTTGTGCTGACCTATAAGATTTGTAAGGCAGACAGACAGTACTTTTCCATCATGCAAGAAAGGTAACACACTGTGGGAATCAAGAGGGAGTCAACAGTCCACATATAATGAACAGTATGATATATGCCACTGTCTCATCTCTGGATGTGGGGAGTAGGGAATGCTATCTTATTTCTGTGCAGAGTTAAAACAAATACCTGGGAGAGAGAGGCAACAAAGAGGGTTCTATCCACCACATAAGGAGATAAGACGGCCCTCGAACCAGGGGCGGAAACCACCGAAGGCTGAGGAGCTCCTGTCCTAATTAAATTCATGGTGTTAGCTATATTACCTCTGGTCTCTCAAGGAAAGGTGTTGTTCTTTGCTGTGCCGAGCATAAGGCGCACGTAGTTGTGTGCTGTTAGAACCTTGGAGCGACCAGATATCTGCATTAGAATTGTACTGTTAGGGAATAAACTTAATTGAACTTAACTTATACTGAATCCTGGTGATCCATCTTACCACTCTAAATGCGTGAACACGTAACGGAGTAAAATCACATACTCCAACACTAGCTATGCCCTGATAACAGGTCAAAGGGATATGGCTCTCAGAAGCAGAGTGGACTGTCTGTAATAGTTTGCACCTGGTCTTCAGTACGTCTACTGAATCTGACATGGATTCAGTGAAGTGCAGGAGCGAAAACAAAACTACATCTGAAAATGATGAAGTTATACACCAAACAATATGAAGTCATGTAACACTGCAAACTTTATTAGCAAAAGGTATTTATTCAGCATTTTAAGGCAACACTCAAAGCTTTTTTGACCCGAATAGACCTTCATTTGTAACTACTGTATCTCATGAGGAGACGTCCTGTGCTTGTAACAGCCGTCCAGAGCGCGTCACGCCCTCTTCGTAGTCTCTAGGAGACCACGCCATGCTTCCTGCCTGTCTGGATGAAGGCCTCCACGCAGCGGTCTATATCCTGGTCGGTGTGGGCCGCAGAGATCTGAACTCGGATACGGGCCTTGCCCTTAGGAACCACAGGGTAGGAGAAGCCTATCACATACACACCTGGGGAGCGGAGAGGGAGGAGAGGGGGAGGGAGGGGGGAGGAAGGGAGGGAGAGGAGAGGGGGTTGAGAACACACAGCTGTGTTGGAAGAGAAGGCCTCTGACAGATCTGGCCAACATCTCATCTAGAATGCATCTACAATCAAATCTACTTGGGGAATTCAAGGTGTTCTAGAACCTTCAGTCGGCTGCTCTGAGGCGTTCTAGAACCTTCAGTCGGCTGCTCTGAGGTGTTCTAGAACCTTCAGTCGGCTGCTCTGAGGTGTTCTAGAACCTTCAGTCGGCTGCTCTGAGGCGTTCTAGAACCTTCAGTCGGCTGCTCTGAGGTGTTCTAGAACCTTCAGTCGGCTGCTCTGAGGCGTTCTAGAACCTTCAGTCGGCTGCTCTGAGGTGTTCTAGAACCTTCAGTCGATATTCTATGCAGCTGTTATGAGAATGAGCATGTGAACAACAGCTTAGGTAGCTGTCTACCTCTGCTGGTCGCCAGTGTTACTACAGATGTTGTTCCATAACTACTTGTTGGACAGAAGCCATAAACTACAGTTATAGTCAGCTGGTAAAAACAGCCAGTGCTATTGACAGTTAATGCAGCTATTTAAATACTGTCGAATGTTTGACATGTTCTGCTATCTCCAGCTTAAGCTATTAGATGCATATGGATGGATGCATGTGGATGGATGCATATGGATGGATGCATGTGGATGCGTGTGTGCGTGTCTAACCCAGCTTGAGCATGTCGTCGGCCATGAGTGAGGCGAGGCGTGCATCCCCCAGCATAACAGGGGAGATGGGGTGAGCCGAGCCAGAGATGGTGAACCCAGCCTGGGCCATGGAGCTCCGGAACCTGAGGAGACACACCATCACAACCATGGCAACCATGTTAGGCATGTTTGCTGCATGAGGACGCAGTTTCACATTCAAGGTCAAACCAGACTGCAGACTGTGTTTGCTAGAACGCTTGAGTCAACATTCAGCTGGAGAGAAAATGTCCCACATGACTCTCAGTGCCTCCCCCACTCTCCGCCTCACCCACAGATCTCCCTCCTCCCCTCTCCCTTCTTAATTCCCCCGCTCACACACACCTACCTCATGGTCTTGGCCGCCATACTTTGAGCGATCTCATTGGACTCCATCAGCAGCTCCACCGCCCGTGTGGCGCAGCCCACGACAGGTGGAGGGAGGGAGTTGGAGAACAGGTAGGGTCGGGAACGCTGCCTCAGGAGCTCTATCAGGGGCCTGGGGCCCACGGTGTAGCCTCCTGACACACACACACACACACACACAACCACACACACAGACACACACACACACACACACACAGACACAACCACACAGACACACACACACACAGACACAAACACAGACACACACAGACACAACCACACAGACACACAACCACACACACGCACACACACACACACACACACA
>BROE01000018.1:18960388-18992888 GCA_036571765.1 Plecoglossus altivelis
AAAGGACTACGTCAGGGTACTGGAGAGGGAGAATCCAACCGATAGTCGAACCTCGGATGCAGGAGGAGCAGTGTGGTTTCACCTCCTGGTCACGGAACACTGGACCAACTCTACACACTTCATCGGGTACTTGAGGGTTCACGGGGGTTTGCCCAACCAGTTCACAAGTGCTTTGAGGACCTGGAAAAGGCGTGCTTCGACCATGTCCCTCGTGGTGCCCTTTGGGGGTTTTTCCGGGAGTACGGGGTCCGGGTCCCTTTGCTCAGGGCTGTCCCTGTATGACCGGAGCATGAGCTGTGTTCGCATTGCCGTTAGTAAGTCGGACCTGTTCTCAGTGCATGTGTTGGACTCGGCCAGGGCTGCCCTTTGTCCCCGGTTCTGTTCATTTGTTTTCATGGAGCAGATATTTCTAGCACAGCCATGGCGGCCGGGGGTGTGTCTGGTTCGGGTGGCACAGGATTTCATCTCTGGTATTCGCAGATGATGTTGTCCTGATTGCCTCATCGGACGGGGACCAGCAGCATGCATTAGAGCGGTTTGCAGCCGAGCGTGAAGCAGCCGGGATGGGACTCAGCACCTCGAAATCTGAGACCATGGTACTCGACCGGAAGAAGGTGGCATGCTCCCTCCGGGTGGGTGGGGAGCCCTTGCTTCAAGCTGGAGGAGTTCAAGAATCTCGGGGTCTTGTTCACGAACGAGGGAAGGACGGAACGTGAAATTGACAGGCGGATCGGTGCGCCGGCCGCAGTGATGCGCTCTATGTACCGGTCCGTCGTGGTGAAAAGGAGCTGAGCCGGAAGGCAAAGCTTTCAATTTACCGGTCTATCTATTTTCCTACTCTCACCTATGGTCATGAACTTTTGGTAATGACCGAAAGGACGAATTTGCGGATACAAGCGGTCGAAGTGAGTTTTCTCCGCAGGGTGGCTTGGCGCTTGCCCTTAGGGATAAGGTGAGGAGCTCGGTCACACGGGAGGAGCTCGGAGTAGAGCCGCTGCTCCTCCACGTCGAGAGGAGCCAGCTGAGGTGGCTCGGGCATCTGTTTCGGATGCCTCCTGGACGCCTTCATCCTTCATATAGACATAGCTATACACCAAACACCCTCACACTGCACCTTCATGGTCCGAAAGCCCACAGTTAGCCTACAGTTTCCTAAGGGGTCCACATACATGATCTGATCTACTTGAAATTTACCTCTGCATTTAGTGAAGTGAAGTGATGTATTGTCAAGTATGGTTACCCATACTCGAAATTTTACCTCTGCATTTAACCCATCCAAGTGCACTCACAGCAGTGTGTAGTGCGCAACCGCACGCACACACAACATACACCCGGAGCAGTGGGCAGCTATTGCTCCAGCGCCCGGGAAGCAATTGGGGGTTCGGTGCCTTGCTCAAGGGCACCTCAGTCATGGTATCAAAGGCAGAGAGAGTGCTGTTTATTCACAGTCCCCACCTTCAATTTCTGCCGGTGCGAGAATCGAACAAGCAACTTGCAGGTTACAAGCCCGACTCCCTAACAATTATTACCACGACTTCCCCTGTATAGTATGGCTTTTGTAGTAGTCAGCTTCCTGTCCAACAGACATCCCAGGATCATACCAAGACACAGACAGATCAGAGCTGTTCCCGCAAAAGCTCCAACTAGTACTGCAACCCCAGGACAGTATTTAGGAAATACTTCATCTGCAACAGAAACAGAATTCAGCACTGCATTCGTCCAACAGGTCATGACTAAAGACATGGAAAGCTGTCCTAGCGTCTGTGATTTAAAACCCATTTTTAAATCACCAGGAAACATAGATGATACATATCTGATTAGAATCACAGGCCTGAAGGACTAAAACGCTAGTTTAACATTTTAACGATACTAAGAACATGCCTTTGACGTAGGTATGCTAATCAGTGAGGAAAAAAGTCACTGAGCCAAACTCTCACCTGGAACACGAATAGTTTTGCTTCTGTTGTGTCCCTGCAGATGCACCTTGCATGTGAACATGTTGGTGTCAGTCTTCTGTACAGTCACGTTGCTTCTCACAGTGTAGCGTTGGGCAGGGCCGGAGTCAGAATGTCTGTCTGTCTGCATCACGTCAGCAGGCAGGATCCAGGACCGCCTGGGAGGCAATTGGGGGTTCAGTGCCTTGCTCAAGGGCACCTCAGTCATGGTATCGAAGGCAGAGAGAGTGCTGTTTATTCACAATCTCCACCTTCAAATCCTGCCAATGCGAGAATTGAACCAGCAACTTGAAGGTTACAAGCCCAACTCCCTAACCATTAGGCCACGACTTCCCCCCAAAACGCAATTAATTCTATCTTATCGTTAAAACAAATACCTTTCAGCTGTCGTAGCAGTCAGGATAAATTGAAAATGAAAGAATTAGGACCACCAAGACCAAATTTAAACATAAAACAAGTAACGTTTTCTACAAAGAGCGGGAAAACATGTAATAGAGCATTCTCAAGGAGCTGGTACGAGCGGAAAAATGGCTAGCAGGTTGTGAAGTAGCTAATGCTTTATTTTGCTACCCCTGCATTTTGTTCCATATCGAGAGCCGTTCAGACATGGCATGGACAACTACAGAAGTCACCGACATGCATCATCTCTTGGAGAAAGTCAAAAAGCATGACACCGGGAAGATGCATGTGGACAGTTGCCTGAAATGAGCAGCTTTTGGTACGGTCAACATTGCCACACAATTGGACAACAGCTACTGGATAGCAGTACGTCGTCACAACGATGAGGTTAGCAAGAACCGCCACATTCTAGGCCGTCTAATCGACTGTGTGAAGTTCTGTGGCCTGTTGGAATTAGCATTGAGAGGCAAAGATGAGAGTGAAGGCTCAAGCCATGCTGGCATTTTTCATGGACTGGTCGACTTAGTAGCGTCGCTAGACGAGGTGTTTGAAGAGCACTTGAAAACTTGGTGCACTGTCCCTGTACCAGGTTTTGTTCAAGTACAACCTCCAGGATACTTTTTCTGAGACTGTGGCTCTGTTGAACATCCTCATAACCACTCCCATGACAACTGCTGAAGCTGAGAAGTGTTTCTCAACCTTAAAGAGAATCAAGACATTCCTGCGAAATGTAATAAGACAGGAACGTCTGAATGCTCTGGCCATGCTTTCCATGGAGAGGGAACTAGTCAGAAACGTGCCCGATTTCAATGAGAAAGTAATTGTTCACTTTGCAGCTTTGAAAGAGAGGCGAGCAAAATTTCAATATAAGTGAGCAGTATAATCTAAGAGTAATGTGAAGTAAGCAGTGTAATCTAAGAGTGATGTGACCAAGGACCAGAGAGAGTTTGCCCTCACACTGCACCTGGTCTGAAAGCCTAGGTACCTGAGGGATTATCTGCATCTTCCCCTGCCACATCCACATACATTGCAACTGTGAAGTACGCTTTTTTTATTACACTTTTGAAACATACTGGTTAAAATACTTAAAACACTACAGCCCTACATAATGTACAACAAGCAGGGAGCAACAAGCAGCAACTGATGTAAAAGTTTTGAGCGTGTATGTGCTATTTTCACAATTTTTGTCCTGGAAAATGTCTTCCAAAGTATTGGAAAAAAGAACAAACATAGAAAAAAAATGAAAAAGTGCCCAAAATAGGGATCCAAGCGTTGAAGCACTTAAATAGCTATTTATTGTCTTTTTGTAAAGGTGGATACAATCAGTGGATGCCAGGCCTGGGCTCAACACAATGATGTTGGACATGTTGAAGAGACCCTGCTAAATATGCTCACTTATTGGTGGGTTAGTCACTTCATGAAGTAATCCACCCCCTAAAGTAAACAGCACATCAGACACCAGTGTATTTTTTTTATATCCTACCTTTGGAGGAAACATGGTTATACAGTCATTACCTTACTTACCTTTTGTAGCCTACCTGTGGGAAAAAATGGTTATATAGTTTCCTTAACCTCAGAAGATATATCTATTATGACTCTGACTGTCCTCATTAAACATCTCTGTAATCTAAGTGTGTAAAGGTTTAAAAAAAAATATATATATATTTTTTAGGCTGGAATAACGATCCAACTGCAGGGCAGTTCCAAGGCATTTTCCGTCGTTTGATGGTCCGTGGTAGTGTCTCACCAAGTGGGTCAGGCAATGTGGCAGCACAAGATGAAACTGTCAGCCGCAGACATGCACTCTGTTTTAATGGCAGAGGAAGAGCTTCTGTCCCCATTTGCAAACATTCCTGCAGTCATATGTGACCACAGTTACCTGTCCACCCGCTTTGGTGGTCTTGTGAACAATGCCTTGTCTACACTTCAGGGTTTGTTGTCAGAAACTTTCAGAAAAAACTGTCCTGTGAGGTGTGCCTCGTCACAGCTGCTGTACCCTCATCTTTTGACCAGAGCTACCACCTGCTTGAACTAAAAAACAATGTGTGCATTACAATGTCATTGTTGCATTGTAAAACACCCTTCCTCCTCTCTCTCCAAATACCTTCTATTAACCCACGACACTTCCCACTACCCCCCCCCCTCCATGAAGAATCACAACAGGTTAACAATATGTGACATTAGATGGTTTAATGACTGTAATTCATTGGGACATTGAGTGGCAGATTAAAACCCTTATAAACAGCATCCATGTCCTACTAGTAGTATCTTGGCATCAACTACCACTGTGATGTCACAAGCATCGTACAACTCAATATCCAGTCCTTGGCAGCATCTCTAAAACCATCAATTTCCTCAAGTACACAGGTTTAACCTGCAGCATGTTAATCTTTAACATATTCAGTAGTAAGGATTAAAATATATATAAATGTGCAAATGTCGACATCCACACACACATTCATCAACAGAGAGCTTAGAGCGCAAACTGTATATGTGTCTCTTCCAGTTCAGCTGAACTGTTGGTCCAACATAACTTTCCATTTCTCTAAGAACAGACGTAGTAACACCTCACGCACCTGTCACAACATCCTGTCATTGGCTGGCTGCGTGTCTCAATTACCCAGACAGCCAATCAGGTCCCTGACCCTCTCACTATGGAGAAACCCCATTGGTCAAGAGACAGGGAGTGATGTGGCCTATGGCTGTGATGTTTTGGTGTTAGAGGAAGTGTTCAGGGATGGGAGCCTCTCTGCAGCTCGGGCCCTCTCTGCCAGGAACCTATCAAACTCTGAGCAGGGGAGGAAGGGGGAGGAGAGGGGAGGAAGGGAAGGAGAGGGGAGGAAGGGTGGGAGGAGAGGAGAGGAAGGGGGAGGAATGGGGAGGAGAGGGGAGAAAGGGTGGGAGGAAGGGGGGAGGAGGGAAGGAAACAGGGCAACAGAGGAATACCAAGTGAGAGGGAGGTGGAGGGGAGAGAAAGGCACAGTAATGGAAGGGAAGGAAAGTCAAAGATGGTAAGACTGGATGTATCTTAACAGCTCACCCTCGCTGGTCACTCCCTCTTCTGAGAAGTCCTCTTCCTAGGACACACACACACACACACCACACCATACACACACACACACACACACATTATTGGCTGTGACAGACTATTTTATTTTCTGTCTGTCTGTCTGGGTTAGGAATGTGCGTATATTAAAATAATTTTTGTTATGTATGTGTGTCTCTGGTGTTGGTGTGTGTGTGTCTGGTGTGTGTGTGTAACTAAGGTGTGTGTATGTCTACAGTGTGTGTGTGTTTACATCGTCCACGTCCAGCCACTTCTCAATGTCGTCCATCACTGAGGTCTGACTGAGAAGGGTCTGTAGAGGGAGAAGGGGGGAGGCAGGATAGAAAGGGGGAGAGAATGAAGGGGGTGAGGGACATTAAAATACACACACACACACATAGCAGACACGCACACACCAGACACACGCACACATGCACACAGCAGACACACACCAGACACACACATGCACCAGGCACATGGCAGCGGACTGGCACTGACCTGTTCTGGTTTGGAAGTGTTGTCCAGATCTGCACCTCCATCTTTTAGCACACTACAATAGACAACAACAGATGGTTACCTAGATATGGTTACCTAGAGACAGTTACTCAGAGCGTGTGTGTGTCTGGTGTGTGTGTGTGTGAGCGAGTGTGTTATGAGAGTATGAGTGTGCGAGTATGAGAGTGTGTGTCTGAGTGTGTGTAGGAGTGAGTGTGTATGAGTGTGTGTATGAGTGAGTGTGTATGCATGAGAGTGTGTATATGAGTGTGTGTGTGAGTGTGTGTGTGTGCATGAGAGTGTGTATGAGTGTGTGTGCATGAGAACGTGTGTATGAGTGTGTGTGCATGAGAGTGAGTATATGAGTGTGTGTGCGTATGAGTGAGTGTGTGTGTGTATGAGTGTGTGTGCATGAGAGTGTGTGCATGAGAGTGTGTATGAGTGTGAGTGTGTGTGCATAAGAGTGTGTATGAGTGTGTGTGTGAGTGTGTGTGCATAAGAGTGTGTATGAGTGAGTGTGTGTGCATGAGAGTGTGTATATGAGTGTGTGTGTGAGTGTGTGTGTGTGCATGAGTGTGTATATGAATGTGTGTGTATGAGTGAGTGTGTATGAGTGAGTGTGTACCTCTGCTGTGTGGGAGAGGAGCAGTTCTTCCTTACGAGTGAGTCATTAGCTTGTGTTGCTTTGGAGGAAACAGAGTTCATGTTGTCACTAACATTGTTTATCACATAGCATTCAAAACCAACAACGGTCAGACTGTTGCCTGTGTCTGTTTGGCAGGCAGACAAGCAGACAGACAGGCAGGCAGACAGACAGACAGACAGACAGACAGGCAGGCAGGCAGGCAGGCAGGCAAACAGACAGGAAAGCAGGCAGACAAGCAGACAGACAGGTAGGCAGGTAGACAGACAGGCAGGCAAGCAGGTAGACAGGCAGGCAGGCAGGCAGGCAGGAAAGCAAACAGACACTCACTAAGTCTTGTCATCTGACTGGATACACTGTCAACAGTGCATTGGTTAAGAAGGCTGTAGGTGGGAGAGGCAGCCAGCTCTGATTGGTCGATGGGCTTGACATCAGTTTGGGTGACGTTGACATAGGTGGGGCTCTGATAGACAGAAAGAGACCTCATGTTGGTGACACACACACACACACACACGTGTACACACACACACACACACACAAATCTCACCTGCTGTGTTGTATTTGGTCTGTTTTGCTGCTCAAATCTGGTGAGAAAAGAACAAACAGGGTTAGTACAAGGTCAGGGTTGAGAGGTCAGCGGGGAGAGGGTGAGAGGTGAGGTGTTAGAGGTCAGGGGTGAGGAGAGTACCTGTGGTACCGTGTGAAGGTGGTGTTGATGTCGTCATTGGCAACCAGCAGCTCCTTAATTAGCTTCTCCTCACTGAGACTGGGGACCAGTTCCACGATCCGATCCTGCACGTCCTTACACACCCTGTACAGCTGCTGTTACAGAGACACAGTGCTTACACTTCCTGTACAGCTGCTGTTACAGAGACACAGTCCTTACACACCCTGTACAGCTGCTGTTATGGAGACACAGTCCTTACACACCCTGTACAGCTGCTGTTACAGAGACAGTCCTTACACACCCTGTACAGCTGCTGTTACAGAGACACAGTCCTTACACACCCTGTACAGCTGCTGTTACAGAGACACAGTGCTTACACACCCTGTACAGCTGCTGTTACAGAGATACAGTCCTTACACACCCTGTACAGCTGCTGTTATACACACAGTCCTTACACACCCTGTACAGCTGCTGTTACAGAGACACAGTCCTTACACACCCTGTACAGCTGCTGTTATACACACAGTCCTTACACACCCTGTACAGCTGCTGTTACAGAGACACAGTGCTTACACACCCTGTACAGCTGCTGTTATACACACAGTCCTTACACACCCTGTACAGCTGCTGTTACAGAGACAGTCCTTACACACCCTGTACAGCTGCTGTTATAGAGACACAGTGCTTACACACCCTGTACAGCTGCTGTTACAGAGACACAGTCCTTACACACCCTGTACAGCTGCTGTTACAGAGACACAGTCCTTACACACCCTGTACAGCTGCTGTTATAGACAGTCCTTACACACCCTGTACAGCTGCTGTTACAGAGACACAGTGCTAACACACCCTGTACAGCTGCTGTTACAGAGACACAGTGCTTACACACCCTGTACAGCTGCTGTTATAGACACAGTCCTTACACACCCTGTACAGCTGCTGTTATAGACACAGTCCTTACACACCCTGTACAGCTGCTGTTATAGAGACACAGTCCTTACACACCCTGTACAGCTGCTGTTATAGAGAGATAGGAGTGAGACAGAGGAGAGGAGGAGTACCGAGAGAAAGGAAGGAGGAGAGAAAGGAAGGAGGAGAGAGAGGGAGAGTAGGGAAGAGGAGGAGAGGGGAGGAAAGAGGACAGAGGAGAGAGGAAAAAGCAGTGAGATTTAGGTTCTTGTGCAGGAACCTTCCTGTCCCTGAAGAAGCTCTGAGTCCTTGTGATTCGAGGCCGGTTCCAGCTGACTCAGTATGTCTGACATCACTGCCAAGTTGCCCCGGACAACCACTAGGTCCGCCCTCAGCTTCTTCAGCTGGAAGAAGAAGGAATATCAACACCTTGAGGGTAACCAGGGCAACACCTTGTCTGATGTAGCATGAAGGGAAGACTGGAGGTATGAGAGGGTGGTGTGTGTGTGGAGGTGTGGATGGGGTGTGTGGAGGTGAGAGTGGTGGTGTGTGTGTGTGTGTGTGCGTGCGTGTGTGTGTGTGTGGAGGTGAGGATGGGGTGTGTGTGAAGGAGAGGGTGGTGTGTGTGTGGAGGTGAGGGGTGGTGTGTGTGTGAAGTTTGTTTGTGTGTGGCGTGTGTGGTATGTGTGAGTATGGTGTGTGTGAGGTATGAGGTGTGTGGTATGTATGTCTGAGGTGTGTGTGGTGTGTGAGTGTGGTGTGTGTGAGGTGTGTGTGTTGTGTGTGTGTCACCTGGTAGGGGCTTAAGGAGACTGGTCCATCTGGTTTGGGCTGGTGTGCAGGACACAGTGGGGAGGATGGGGGAGGTTTGGGTGATGGAGGAGCAGCAGAGGCAGATACACTCTGTAGGAAGGAGTGGCAGGGAAGGGGTGAGGATGGGGTGAGGAGGAAGGGGTGAGGATGGAGTGGTGGAGGAAGGGGTGAGGATGGGGTGGAGGGGAAGAGAAAGAGATACAGGAAACATGCAGTTAGGCCACAGCTGGACTAGAAGAGTTAGCAAAGAAGAGGATGGGGGAGAGTCGTACCGTGTCAGGGGGGAGGATGGGGGAGAGTCGTACCGTGTCAGGGGAGGATGGGGAGAGTCGCTTACGTGTCAGTGGGGCTGAGGATGGGAGGAGAGTCGCTGCGTGTCGGGGGGAGGATGGGGGAGAGTCGTACCGTGTCGGGGGGATGATGGGGGAGAGTCGTACCGTGTCGGGGGGAGGATGGGGGAGAGTCGTACCCTGTCAGGGGGGACGATGGGGGAGAGTCGTACCGTGTCGGGGGGAGGATGGGGGAGAGTCGTACCGTGTCGGGGGGAGGATGGGGGAGTGTACCCTGGTCAGGGGGACGATGGGGGAGAGTCGTACCGTGTCAGGGGGGACGATGGGGGAGTACCCTTGTAGCTCTGTCATAGGGAACTCCAGGCCCCGCCTCCTCAGGTCTTCGTAGACAGAGACCACACCTGTCAAAGCCGGGGAGCTGCGGAACGCGTCTGCCCATGCCTGGAACACATGCAGGAGGGTGTAGGTGTGTGCACGTGGGTGTGCAGGTGTGTGTGTGCAGGTGTGTCTGGCAGGTGCGTGTGTGTTTACAGGTGTGTGTGTGCACGTGGGTGTGCAGGTGTGTGTGTGCAGGTGTGTGTGTGCAGGTGTGTGTGTGCACGTGGGTGTGTGCACGTGGGTGTGTGCAGGTTTGTGCAGGTGTGTGTGTGCACGTAGGTGTGCAGGTGTGTGTGTGCAGGTGTGTGTGTGCAGGAGGGTGTAGGTGTGTGCACGTGTGTGTGCAGGTGTGTGTGTGCATGTGGGTGTGCAGGTGTGTGCACGTGGGTGTGCAGGTGTGTGTGTGCAGGTGTGTCTGGCAGGTGCGTGTGTGCACATGTGTGTGCAGGTGCATGTGTGCAGGTGTGTGTGCATGTGTGCAGGGGTGAGTGTGCAGGTGTGTGTGTAAGTATACAGGGGTGAGTGTGCAGGTGTGTGTGTAAGTGTACAGGTGTGAGTTAGTGTACAGGGGTGAGTGTGTGCAGGGGTGAGTGTGTGCAGGGGTGAGTGTGTGCAGGGGTGAGTGTGCAGGTGTGTGTTAGTGTACAGGTGTGCAGATTGCAGGTTTACCTGGATGATGCTGAGGATTCTGTCCTGCAGCACCTGAGGGGGGTTGTTCTTGGGCAGAATGCAGCGGACCAGAACACCCTCCACAAACTCCCTGTTGGACACCAGCACATGCAGCCTGGGCCCACAGTTCTTCACACAAGCCTCCAGAACCTGCCCCAGGGGGGAGGGAGGGGAGCAGGGGGGAGGAATGAGGGGAGAGGGAGGAGGGACAGTAAACACAAAAAGAAGACCAGATTGCTAGGTGATGAGATGAGAATAAAAATGTATGTTGTTAACTTGGGTTTGCACAAACACAAACACCTTACACCTTTTTTAGTAAAGGAAAAAACTAATTCATACATTCAGGAAAGGAAACTATCTTACAGTCAGGGTCAGCATGACCTCTTTGAAGTTCTTGTTTCCCACAATCCTCTTCTTCAGGGCTCTAACGGCATCTTTTGGACTGAAACAGCAAAATCAGCATCATGCCACCACGGCAACAGCATCCCCTCTCCCCTAACATGATCCCTAGCGTCCTGTCCCCTAACATGATCCCTAGCGTCCTGTCCCCTAACATGATCCCTAGCGTCCTGTCCCCTAACAAGATCCCCAGCTTCCTGTCCCCCAGCTTCCTGTCCTCCAGCTTCCTGTCCTCCAGCTTCCTGTCCCCCAGCTTCCTGTCCCTCAGCTTCCTGTTCCCCAGCTTCCTGTTCCCCTAGCAAGATAAGATAGTCACCCATCCTCTGTTTCGTTGATGATGTCACAGATCTCCATGTTGAGGGCCCAGTCCTCTGACTGCAGGCTGGGGCATGTGGCGCGCTCTGGGAACACACACACACACACACACACACACATTGATGACTGTCCAATACTTTGTCTACAACAGTAGTACTGTCCAATACTGTCTCTACATCAGTAATAGTGTCTAATACTGTCTTTAAATCAGTAATACTGACTAATACTGTCTCTACATCAGTAATACTGTCTCTACATCAGTAATACTGTCTAATACTGTCTCTACATCAGTAATACTGCCTAATACTGTCTCTACATCAGTAATACTGCCTAATACTGTCTCTACATCAGTAATACTGTCTCTACATCAGTAATACTGTCTAATACTGTCTCTACATCAGTAATACTGTCTAATACTGTCTCTACATCAGTAATACTGTCTCTACATCAGTAATACTGTCTAATACTGTCTTCATAGGTAAAAAGGGTTTTATCCATTACTCTTCTCCTCCATCCCTCCTCTGTCACATGAACCTGCCAAACAAGTTCATGTGACAAATTCTCGTGGTGATATTTTCATGTTTTCACTATGTATTACTCAAGATAACCATTTTCTCTGTATGTCTGCGGCCTCACCCATTAATTGTACAAGGCGGGACAATTGCATGTAGTAGGACAGCGTGGAAAATGTTTGAAATGCGTGAGAAACGCAAGATTTTGCGAGAGAAATGAGTGAAATGTGGGACTCTTGAGAACCCTGTAATCCCGCCTTTGACGCCAGAGGTTAGTTTCCTGCTGAAACCAGGTCAGGAAGGAAACAGACCGGCTTTTCTTCCCCACAAACTTCGTCCGTGGCATAGCAACGCCTCATCAATTGACCAATCACCTTGCGGATAAACCCGCCTCCATGTCTACATTGCACAGTGCAAGTGTCAATCGATGAGTAATCTCTAGATGCGCTGTCAATTCTGATCAATTAAAAGAGTTGTTACTTTCCTGTAGCTTTCTTGATACCAGGCGTCTCTCATTCTAACCCAACCCTATTTACCTCTAACAAGAGTTTATTGTTAGTCGACAATAGACGTTGAGAAACGTTACAATGTAAATACAAAACTTAGACAATGACTTCTCTTGTTCCTTACAATAGCACGATGCTCTTCATCGTGTTACAAAGAGAACCCTTCTTTCTCTGCTTACCTATTCGCTGCCCCACCGGCGTAGAAAACGGATTCCCAATTAAAAAATCCATTTTCGTGTTGTCCTCCGGTCCCTAGTTCGGTGCATCAGCCGTCCTACTCCCACAAAACCGGGAGGGGCGTTTCTCAAAGCATCGAAGTGGAGCACCAGTTGAATTAGATGACGTAATCCCTTAAAGGGAAAGCTCTATTTAATCTGCTCCTGCTTCAAACTGGTCTGTCTGCAGCCTGTCCATCTGCCCATGCGCAGACCCAGCGTACAGCATCCAATCAGCACCCAGAGCCAGGACCAGAGCAGCCAATGGGAACGGCGGGGCGGGGCTTTGCGAGTACATGAGCAAGAGTCTTTTTCTGCCAATCAACACCTTCTCAGGTGTCTCCTATTAGCTGCTAAATAATCAGTGTAACCAATCCTGTTTGAACCATGTGACCTTGATACTCAGCTGCATGTTCTTTTATAGTTTCTATGTGCAAAATTAGTCGCTTTGAATGAAGGGATCTAGTGAATGAATGTAAAGTCATGGAAACGAGAAGTTTCAGCTGTTAGTAAATCTGTCCACACAATGTAGATGAGCAGAAAATTTATTTTATTTGGGAATAAAAACGTATTGGGGTAACTGTTTCTACAAATGTGTTCTATTTGACATCTGCACATTGAAAGAATAAGTGAAATTCAAGCAGGCAGTGTGATGCAGACAGACAGTGTGATGCAGACAGACAGTGTGTTACAGACAGACAGTGTGATACAGACAGACAGTGTGTTGCAGACAGACAGTGTGATACAGACAGACAGTGTGATACAGACAGACAGTGTGATGCAGACAGACAGTGTGATGCAGATAGACAGTGTGATGCAGATAGACAGTCTGTTGCAGACAGACAGATGCTGCTGGTCTCTATTGTCCATTCTGCTGGTCTCTACTGTCCATTCTGCTGGTCTCTACTGTCCATTCAGCTGGTCTCTACTGTCCATTCTGCTGGTCTCTACTGTCCATTCTGCTGGTCTCTACTGTCCATTCAGCTGGTCTCTACTGTCCATTCAGCTGGTCTCTACAGAGCCGTCCTACTGATTCTATTGTTGTTGCTTCTGTCGTCCTCAAAGGCTTTCTCCAGCCAATCATGCTCTTGATCCGACTCTGATTGGCTGAGCTCGCTGTCACGGGCAGCCAGGAGGCGGGAGTAGTTTATCCTGCGCTGGTTTGGAGCTTTCCATTGGAGAAGAGGCAGACAAACGCACCACACCACCAGCATTAGCCCCGCCCCCCTGAACATCCAGGCAACGCCCACCTTCTGGATGGCCACACCCCCAGCCAGGGTGCCAAGCCCTGCACCCAAGTCCAGTGCCAGGACCTCATACAGCCTTCTCACCACCCGCTCTTCCCCTGGCGATGCCACACCCTCCACCTGCACCCCCACCGTCCACCAGATGGCGCCAGAGCTGAGGCAGCAGAGCGTCTGGGCAGGCAGGGCAGCCCAGGGGCTCCAAAGCAGGCTGAAGCAGAAGGCCTGCAGGGCTGAGCAGCCCAGCCCCACCCCCAGCAGCAGCCCTGTACTGAGCCTGCGAGCCAGACCAGACCCCAGCAGGGGGTAGGCAGCCTGGGAGAGAAACCCCAGGGCCAGGGCCAGCCCCATCTGCAGCTCTGAACCTCCTTGGTCCTCCATGGCCCACAGCAGGAAGCCTCCCATGGCAGCCTGGGCCGCGCCCACCAACAGCATGGTGGCTGCCAGAAGCAGGGCGTGGCTGTTGGCCCACACCAACCGCAGCGGCTTGAGGGCGGAGCTTAGGGTCTCACGCTTCCTCCTATGGACAGGCAGGAGGGCCACCAGGACGAGGGCCAAGGCCGTAAGCACCGCACAGGAGTAGAAATGTAACGCACCCCTGGGGCTGTGAGGGGCCCAGGGGAGGCAACCTAGCTGACTCACCAGTAGCCCGACGCCACTTGCCCCGCACGCTCCTCCCAGCAGCCCCCACACACCGATGTTGCCGTAGCGATCAGCAGCGTCAACAGAGTCAAGGAACTCATGCAGGCTGTCGTCCAGCATCCAGTCCAGAGGGGCGGAGCAAGCCCCCCACAGGGAGAGAGCCATGAGGAGCAGGAAGAACAGCTGGTGCTGCGCGTCCATCGACTTCAGACCGCCCAGAAAGTCAAAACCATCCACCTCTGTCTGAGGCTGCTTCTCCTCAGACTCGCCCAGGCCTCTCCCTGCCCTGCTGTGGGTGAGGGGAGGCTGATGGTGGGTGAGGGGAGACTGGTGGTGGGTGGAGGGAGGTTGGGGGTGGATGGGGGGAGACTGGGGGTGGGCTGGTCCTCTGCTCTCTTCTGCCACACTGAGTTTGCTGTTGGACTCCTTAGACCTAAGGCTGGAAAGCTGAGGCTGTGAAATGTGAGGCTGGGGCTGGGAGGGTGGAGGCTGTGAAATGTGAGGCTGGGAGGGTGGAGGCTGTGATAGGTGAGGCTGGGGCTGGGAGGGTGGAGGCTGTGAAAGGTGAGGCTGGGGAAGCGGAGCTGTAACATTCCCAATCATAACATTTTCTGTGTGATTGAAAGTCTTTTTAAACAATGTTGCATTTCCATCCAATGTTATTTGGGATCCAGAGGAGGAAGACACCCCTCCACCTGAGCCCCACATGTCTTCTTCTGGACTCTGGAGGACGGGGAGAGAGGAGGTCAGGTTGCAGCCTCTGGCCGGCGTCTCTGGGACCGTAGCGGGGAGGAGGACAACGATGAGGGCAGCGCCCACAGCTCCAACAAGAGACCCAACAGCCAGCAGCCTCCTGTGGCCACAGGCTGCAGTCAGCACACAGCCCAGCGGACGCACCAACAGACACACCAGGTGACGCGTTGCCACACAGACGCCTGCCATGGCGGGGGAGAGGCCAAGGTGACGTAGATAGAGGGTGAGGAAGGGGAGGGCACAGGCGTGGGCACAGGCTAGCAGGAAGTAGAATGCAGAGGCGAGGGCGATGGTAGCTCTCACGTTCACCTGCTTGTGTCTCCTCATCGTGGCTGTTGGTCTGGGGATTACAGCGCATTACAATACATTCATTTAGCAAACTTGATACTAAAGTGGCATAGAAATATGTTCTAGTACATGTATTGTAGACAGCACTGCAGAAATTCAAAGAAACAAACCACAGTTATAATTTAACTGTATTTTGGTGGTCAGAGTCAAGGAACTGTCTGAATTTAACACTCATGGGGCAAAGTTACCACATCAGCAGCAGAACTGATGAAGAGCCCTCTCTATAACACAGGAGAGACCAGAACTGATGAACAGCCCTCTCTATAGCACAGGAGAGACCAGAACTGATGAACAGCCCTCTCTATAGCACAGGAGAGATCAGAACTGATGAACAGCCCTCTCTATAGCACAGGAGAGACCAGTACTGATGAACAGCCCTCTCTATAGCACAGGAGAGACCAGTATGTGTCCAGTGGCACACACATCCTACAACCAAAGTGTGTTCAAAATATAAATATGAAAATGTGTTTGCACACTAAAATAACATTACCTGCCCAATTTAAACTTCCTTTACTCTGTACACACCTAGTTTAGGGAACATTGATAAATAAAGTTCAACAGCGTTTGGGTGACCTGCCTTGAGAGACACGGACGTGACTACGACGGGAGGGTGAAGTGTGTTTCCTTGTTTGTCTGGTCTTTCTGGAACTGAGTGACTGGAGAGGAAACACATCACATTATTATCAGAACTGCGTACATCTGATCTGGGATTATCTAATGAAAGTTACTTTTAATTCCTTGCTTTATATTAAAGCGCCTGGTCAATCTGGGGGGAAAATCCCAAAGTACTTTGGGCGAGACAATTACGGGACATTTTCTCACGATACATTTTGGATGGAGGACACCAGAACTAGTGCAGTAAGACATTAGCTAAGTTGTCCTGCATACTGGCGAGAAACGTCGTATTTTGCCAAAGATGTCCTGGGATTTCCGCCAGTGTGCTAAGTGTTTTTGTTATTCAGACATAGCCTAAGGCGGTTACAATGTAAAGTAGATGTGACAGGCAAACAAGGAAGCTGATGTTTCACATGAACTGAAAGACATTATTCAAAATGCTCATTTTATATTAAAACTTTGGCTTGAACGTATCTCCCTTAAGCGCTAAAAGACGTACGCGCCGAGTATAACATACTGAGTAAACTCGCCAGCATTAAAAAACTTTTACTGATAACTTATCTGTTTTTAGCAACTCCAGGACTCACGTGCCGTTCACGTATTGCAAACCAGGTGCACCTGTCTCAATGCGGCTTCCTCATAAAACGACGACAACACTCTTTAAACAACAGAATAATCATCTTACCCGGGTACCTGTTATCCATTTACACAACTATCACTGTCGTCTAACCTTTCTTAACCAACCATCACTCTTTGGATTAGACTACGTGTAGGTGATGACGTTCTGGGTCTATACTGGAGACGTGCCTCCACCTTGTCGCTAACATCGTCTCTGTAGCGCCACAGGCAGGTGTGGATGTCGCTGGCGTCTCTGGTTCAACACAATCCACCGTACCGGCTGCTTTGACTCGTCACAGGTCAAATATGCACCTGTATGTAAGGCATGGCTGTAATTATACAGCAAACATGTCACGTATAGTGTCTGTCTGCAACACACTGTCTGTCTGCATCACACTGTCTGTCTGAATCACACTGTCTGCACCACACTGTCTGTCTGCATCACACTGTCTGTCTGCATCACACTGTCTGTCTGCATCAAACTGTCTGTCTGCATCACACTGTCTGCACCACACTGTCTGTCTGTAACACACAGTCTGTCTGCACCACACTGTCTGTCTGCAACACACTGTCTGTCTGTATCACACTGTCTGCATCAAACTGTCTGTCTGCATCACACTGTCTGTCTGCATCACACTGTCTGTCTGTAACACACTGTCTGTCTGCATCACACTGTCTGTCTGTAACACACTGTCTGTCTGAATCACACTGTCTGCACCACACTGTCTGTCTGCAACACACTGTCTGTCTGCATCACACTGTCTGTCTGCATCACACTGTCTGTCTGTAACACACTGTCTGTCTGCACCACACTGTCTGTCTGCAACACACTGTCTGTCTGTATCACACTGTCTGTCTGCAACACACTGTCTGTCTGCATCACACTGTCTGTCTGTAACACACTGTCTGTCTGAATCACACTGTCTGTCTGCATCACACTGTCTGTCTGCATCAAACTGTCTGTCTGCATCACACTGTCTGTCTGTCTGCAACACGCTGTCTGTCTGTAACACACTGTCTGTCTGCATCACACTGTCTGTCTGAATTTCACTTATTCTTTCAATGTGCAGATGTCAAATAGAACACATTTGTAGAAACGGTTACCCCAATACGTTTTTATTCCCAAATAAAATAAATTTTCTGCTCATCTACATTGTGTGGACAGATTTACTAACAGCTGAAACTTCTCGTTTCCATGACTTTACATTCATTCACTAGATCCCTTCATTCAAAGCGACTAATTTTGCACATAGAAACTATAAAAGAACATGCAGCTGAGTATCAAGGTCACATGGTTCAAACAGGATTGGTTACACTGATTATTTAGCAGCTAATAGGAGACACCTGAGAAGGTGTTGATTGGCAGAAAAAGACTCTTGCTCATGTACTCGCAAAGCCCCGCCCCGCCGTTCCTATTGGCTGCTCTGGTCCTGGCTCTGGGTGCTGATTGGATGCTGTACGCTGGGTCTGCGCATGGGCAGATGGACAGGCTGCAGACAGACCAGGAGACAAGTTCAGAATCAAAAGGTGTTTTATTCTCCATGTAAGTTGGCAGTAATGTATATCAAATCTAATTAAAAAAGAGAATAAAGAATAAGAATAAATAGAATAGAAAGAATAAGAATAAAATAAGGCAATTAGATACTACTAAATGACTGGTAGATGACTTTTGTAATGTGAAACAAGTGTGCAATGAGTGATGGATGGACTAAGAGGAATAAGAGTTATAAATACAAGTGTTAATGACAGTAGGAGTCCTTAGCCTTGTTAAAGCCAGGTACAGACCAAGTTGGGGATGGGTACAGATCAGAGGTAGAACATGGGGATGGGTACAACTCAGTGGTAGAACATGGGGATGGGTACAGCTCAGTGGTAGAACATGGGGATGGGTACAGCTCAGTGGTAGAACATGGGGATGGGTACAGATCAGTGGTAGAACATGGGGATGGGTACAGCTCAGTGGTAGAACATGGGGATGGGTACAACTCAGTGGTAGAACATGTAGTTTTCAGAATCTCATCAGTATCAGAATAGAATCTCATCCCCTTTCTCTCCCCCCCCCTCTCTCTCTCTCCCTCTCTCCCTTTCTCCTTCTCTCCCTCTCCTCTTCTCCCACTAAAAAACTTTAAAAGTCTATTTTTTTATTCCTTTCTTCTTTCTGTCTGTCCTTCCCTCTCTCTGTCTCCTGAGTTTCCTTACTTCCAGGGCGGCTGCGAGGGCGTGGAGCTGACAGGCCCTGTCTGCAGCGTGTGGAGGAGCAGGCGTGTATGCAGGGCCCCCCTGGGAAACTCCCTGAGCTCCAGGTTGGCCCTCACTGAGGCCCCTAGGGGCCCCCACACCACCGCCGGGTCTGCAACACAAACACCCTGCGTGCCAGAAGTCAGGAAGCGGGGAGACAGACAGGTTAAGAGGGTGAGGTGGGGGAGACAGGCTGGTTAAGAGGGGGAGGTGGGGGAGGCAGACAGGTTACGAGGGGGAGGTGGGGAGACAGACAGGTTAAGAGGGGGAGGTGGGGGAGACAGACAGGTTAAGAGGGGGAGGTGGGGGAGACAGACCAATAGGTAGACAAAAAGAACGACAGGTAGATAGGTAGACAAACAGACATATAAAGAGGATCAGGTTCATTGGATGAACAGTTTTTAACTGGTCTCCTTTAGACCTGAATCCTGGGTGGGTGGGTGTAGTGAGCGCACCTCTCCTGCAGGGGGCAGTGCAGGCTCTGCTCTGCTGTGAGCCTCCTCTTGTAAAGAGCACCTGTTTCATGGGCAGAGAATGTTTTAGCATCTCATAACATATTAGTAACATGTCATAACTGCTTAATAACATGTAATAACATCTTCATGACATGTCAACTGCTTTATAACATGTAATAAGACCTTCAAATGATGATGTGTAACAGGTTTAGAAAGCTGTAATAACATGTAATAACAGCGGTATAACATGAAATGATGTGTAAAAGGACATGGGTTCTGTAATAACATGTAATGACAGCTGTATAACATGAAATGATGTGTAAAAGGCCATGAGTTCTGTGATAACATGTAATAACAGATTTATTTGCTATTTTGTAATGATGTGGTGTGGCAGGCAGGGGGCGCACCAGGGGTGCTGAGTTCTGTGCGAACGTCCCTCAGGTGATGCACAGCCACAGAGCTGGTTGGCTCCGGATCACTCAGACACCTGCTGAAACTGCCACACAACTCCGCAAGCAGGCTGGCAGGAATGTGATCTGACTGGATAGAGACATCCAGAGGGGGAGGAGGGGAGGAGGAGGAGAGAATCAGGAGGAAGGGAGGAGGAGAGAATCGGGAGGAGGGGAGGAGGAGGAGAGAATCAGGAGGAGGGGAGGAGGAGAGAATGGAGGAGTGTAGGAGGAGGCAGGGGAGGAAGTCAGGAGACTGCTGACAGACCAGAGAATCAGCAGAGGTTCATGAAATGGGACCTGACCCAAAGAAGCATCCTGCATGTTGCAGCCACAGGGAATCACCTTTATTTAGGTCCGAATCTTAACACAGAACAAACACATTCCTTCAGCGAAAATCTTATGATGTCTGTGAAGATATATTTGTGTGTGTGCGTGCATTGGTGTGTGTGTGTGTGTGTGCGTGCATTGGTGTGTGTGTGTGTGGGTATGTGTGTGTGTAGGTGTGTGTGTGTGTGCGTGCATTGGTGTGTGTGTGTGTGTGTGTGGGTATGTGTGTGTGTGTGTAGGTGAGGAAAGCAGACAAGAGGTGTGAGAGCTACATAATAATGTAAAGTCTTTGTCTGTAAAGATGTGAAGGGATGAGGTGAGCCAGTCTTACCTGGAAGACTTCACAGTAGAGGGTGTGGAGGAGTGGGATCACATGATGACATCACATGTTAACTACCCACCTGTTTACATGTTAACTACCCACCTGTTCATATGGTAACTACCCACCTGTTTACATGGTAACTACCCACCTGTTTATATAGTAACTACCCACCTGTTTACATAATAACTACCCACCTGTTTACATGTTAACTACCCACCCGGTAACCTGGTAACATGGTAACTACCCACCCAGTAACCTGGTAACATGGTAACTAATAATCGTCATTAACTGTCAGGATGACGCGCAGTTTTGGCATTGAAACATAATTCTTGTTCTTATTCTTTCAAGAGATAACGACCTGTCTAGATTTTGTTTCACATAATATTCACATAATATAAAATGTTCACGTTTACATAATATTAAACTTCGTTGCTTACTTGATCTCTTGTGATTGCCTTAACCAGGTCTGGAACCGTTTTACATTACTGTAAACGTTCTCACATTACTGTAATATTACATTACAGTAAACACTCTTATATAACTTCTTTATTATTCAGAAGACATTTTCGTTCAAATAGACAAACAAACAGCGCGTTTATACAGATCAGATCAACGATCAGAAGTGAGTAGCTCTAATAATATTTTGTAGTCTTAATCTAGTCCTTGTCTCCATGTTTAAACACAACTACACAAACAATTTGTAAATACGCGATCCTGTCTCCCAAATTCTGATGTCCACGTGGCCGCGAGGAAGACAGGACAGAAATAACTTGCCATGCTGTCAGCAAGCGCGTGTCTGAGGACGAGACCACGCGAGGGCGCTCCGGCATCATTAATGCACGAGCTTCTGCAGCTATGACTACTCTGAGCTTTTCTTTATGGCGGGAGGCCATCCAGTGGCGGCGGACCACCGGCCGACCAAGTGATGCGCAGCGGTGACGGCAAGATTCTTCCAGTGCACAGAAATGCACTAAAGAGAAAGCTACTGGTTCCTACTAGGACTGATAGCTGCATTAGTCTCCTTCTCTTCCAGAACACTGATAAACACTAAGTCTACCAGTTCACATCCTGACCTGTCACATCTGTTACAGAACTGTTGCTTCGTTCGTCAAATGTACTACATCGCTAAACCCTTGTTCTGAATTGGGGTTCTCGTAAGCTTCTAATGAGGAAACAAAAAAATGCGTCTAATTGTGTCCTTCACAATTAGAGCTCCGGTATTCTTAAGGAAGGGGTGTAGCCATTACAGACATGTGGACCAGTAGTACTACCTACAATTGTTTTGGTTAATCCAGCTACTATTAGCAAACCAAAAGGGATTCCTCACTAAACAGCTGAATTGAGACTCCTGCGAACGTCTTTCCCATGTGACGTATATACAGTTAGGGAAATATCCCAACAATCCAAAGCACCTGAATTAGTTTACCCAAAAGAATCACACAGCTGTGTGTCATAAAATTATTGTAATATTTGAGGGATGGTTTTCGCTATCTCGTGCTCTCTTGTTAACAACGGCAACGTTTGAGCTTCTTACTGGTTAAACTGCTCGGAAACTAAACAAAAAAGAAAGATGCTTCCGAATCAGACATGAAATAAATCTCCGAAATGATGTTGACTGGAAGCCTTCCGCTAGAGGTCGCTCTGTCCATCCTCTCAAGAGCGTCTCCATAGCAGCCCGCTACCTCGAGCGCCCCTCGATAACTGGCTCGCTCTTGTCTGTCAGAGCAGAGAGCGCGACAGACTGCGAACGGGACAGAGAGGTGTGGCGGAGGAGGAAACACCGACTGAGGGAAGTTCATATTGAGGACCTTTTCACAACCTGTTTGCATTGAACTTTAGCTCAAAGACCAGAGATTAACGAGAGTGTCTCGTGCGTAAAGACAGTAGACGACTGCGGATTGGAGTTTTGCATCCAGAAGTTTGCTTAACAGGTAGCTGGGTTTTTGGAAGAATCTTTTTTCATCACAAAATAAAAACATGTTGATCCATTAACGTACAGGCCTGTGCGTGCTGCGTGTTCACAGTCTCACGTGCGTAGTTGATTTAACCTAAGATGTTTTCCTTTTTTAGTTTGTAAATATTCAGGAAGATTATTGTTCTTACCTACTTTAGGTGTCACGCGTAAAAAATCGTGTATTTCCTTCCATTGAAAGCCTATTTGACCCAATGGAGACTATTTTAGATTAAAATCATGTTGAAATGGTTCAACTGTGTTAACGTTTTCTTTCCACTCATCTCCACGACTCAGTGCAGCGGACACCGAGAATCCCCGGTTACCATGACGCAGAATCTCGAGGTGTGGGTCACCGCGGTGGCCGCGTGCCTACTAGCTGAGGGAGTGCTCGCGGGGTATGGCATGAGCATGTTCGCTGCACAATCCTCCCTTCCGGACCCCTGCTACGACGAGAATGGAAACCCCCGGAGATGCATCCCGGATTTTGTTAACTCTGCTTTCGGTAAAGACGTGCGCGTCTCCAGCACCTGTGGAACCCCGGCCACCCGGTACTGCGTCGTGAGCGAGACTGGAGAAGAGAGAACAAGGGACTGTCACACGTGCGACAGCGAGGATCCCAAAAAGACTCACCCACCGGCGTATTTAACGGATCTTAACAACCCACACAATCTGACCTGTTGGCAATCCGAGAACTATGTCCAATACCCGTTGAACGTCACGCTCGCGCTGTCTCTCGGGAAGAAGTTTGAGGTGACCTACGTAAGTCTTCAGTTCTGCTCCCCTCGCCCGGAGTCCATGGCCATCTTCAAATCCATGGACTACGGCAAATCCTGGGTTCCGTTCCAGTTCTACTCCACACAGTGTAAGAAAATGTTCGCCCGCCAGAACAAGGCAGCCATCACCAAGGTGAACGAGCAGGAGGCGATTTGCACCGACTCGCACACAGACATGCACCCTCTCACCGGTGGCCTCATCGCGTTCAGCACCTTAGACGGAAGGCCATCCGCGCACGACTTTGATAACTCCCCGGTGCTGCAGGACTGGGTCACGGCCACCGACATAAAGGTGGTTTTCAGCCGGTTGCACACTTTTGGAGACGAGAATGAGGACGACTCGGAGCTGGCGCGCGATTCCTACTTCTACGCAGTGTCTGACTTGCAGGTTGGCGGAAGGTGCAAATGTAACGGGCACGCCTCGAAGTGCGTGAAAGACCGGGATGGCAACCTGGTGTGTGAGTGCAAGCACAACACCGCGGGACCGGAGTGCGACAGGTGCAAGCCGTTCCATTACGACCGGCCGTGGCAGCGAGCGACAGCCAGAGAGGCTAACGAATGTGTTGGTAAGTCCATGGTTGTGTTGCTTCTGATTTAAATTATATTTTCATATAGTTGTTGACAAATAATACGTATTGTATCATTAAAACGGCCAAACTTTAGACCACAGCGCGTTTTAGACGAAAGTTAAATCATAATTCAACGAGTGCAGATTGCTGTTTCATGAGAGTCTTTCTCTCTTTCTCTCTGTCTCTTTCTCTACATTTAACGTTTTCATAATATATAAATAGCTAAATATCAGGTATAAACCATATTTTGTGGAATGAATGTCTTTGTCAGAGCAATTAGGCTATATAAAAAGAAATGTTTTAAAGGATTCTGTTACATAAACCTTTCCTCGGTGGTTACGTGTATTGTTGCCAAATTTTATGAAACCAAAAACTAATTTGAAAATTAAATTGCGATTTCGTTCATTCTAATTTTCATGAAGACTTCAGGACATCAGGCCGGTTGTCAGTTCTACAGAATAATATAATAATATAATATAATATAATAATATAATAAAATAAAGATGTTGATCAGAGATGATCAGAGATGATCAGAGATGATCAGAGAGATGATCAGAGATCAAGATGATGACAGTGTTCGTTCACAAATATCATGAAACAGAAAAAAGCTAAAGAGACGGAAAAGGGAGTCATTCTTTTTTTGGGTTCTGTAATCGCGCCCTTGTGCGAACTGCTTAGTTAGACATCAGACCAAACAAAAAACAACGGTATCATATTGTTGCTTTTTAATTTCCTTTACTAAAGGTTGTTTCCAATAAAATCCGTTTTCAATTTAAACTGAAGACCGGCGTGACATGACTTCTCCTGACTGGCGCCTGGCGAAAGCGATGTTGTCACAAATCTTGAGTAGGCCACATTGGTGTTGACTGTTTCCGTATGTAGCCTGTGCGCGTTCGCCTGCTAAATAGTTTTGTCTGCCATTTTTAAAACACAGTTTTTCATGCTTCGAGTTATATTGAGCTTCGATGTTGATCATTCGCGATCAGAAAGTGATCTTCTGAAAGAACGAATCGAATCTGGTTTCTCTAAACACGCACGGTTGGCCAACTGTGTAATTGCGTTGTGCGCACTATAGTGTCTCCAACAGTACTGGCACCATGCGAGACATGAAATTATATGAACACCACATTTTACATGCGTATCTCGTGTTCTTACTATTTTTGTCACGCAGAGAATAAGGTACTCCTCCACGCAGTGTCCAGGAGCGGGACTGAGCGCATTAATCTGAAACTGGTGTAAAAGGTTTCCTTGCTGTAGGTTAGGGCCTGCAGTGCTGCTACTCTGCAGGCGTGTGTCTAGGTGTGTTTTGTTATGGTGTGTCTGTGTATATGCATGTGTGAGTGCCAAGATGTGTGTATGTACGTATGTGTTCCTGTGTGTGTGTGTGTTTGTGTACATGTGTGCTATTAACAGTCACTCTAGAGACTGGGCTGGGCAGGGAGGGTTGACAGGAGGGAGGAGTGTAGGGTTAGGAGCAGAGGGGAGGAGGAGGGAGGAGAGGAGGGTTAGGAGTAGAGGGGAGGAGGAGGGAGTAGAGGAGGGTTAGGAGCAGAGGGGAGGAGGAAAGAGTGGAGGGAGGAAAGTAGGGTTAGGGGAGTCTGGGGAGCACCATGACAGCACCTTCACAGCACCATGACAGCAGCCCCATGACAGCACCCTGACAGCACTCTGACAGCACCATGACAGCACCCTAACAGCACCCTGACAGCACCATGGCCCCTGACAGCACCCTGACAGCACCATGGACCCTAACAGCACCCTGACAGCACCACCATGACAGCATCAGGGTCCATGACAGCACCCTGACAGCACCCTAACAGCACCCTGACAGCACCATGACAGCACCATAACAGTACCACTCTGACAGCACCCTGACAGCACCCTGACGGCATCATGACAGCACCCTAACAGCACCCTGACAGCACCTTGGCCCCTAACAGCACCCTGACAGCACCATGGCCCCTGACAGCACTCTGACAGCACCCTGGCCCCTGACAGCACCCTGACAGCACCATGACAGTACCACTCTGACAGCACCCTGACAGCACCATGACAGCATCATGACAGCACCCTAACAGCACCCTGACAGCACCATGGACCCTGACAGCACTCCGACAGCACCCTGGCCCCTGACAGCACCCTGACAGCACCATGACAGTACCACTCTGACAGCACCCTGACAGCATCATGACAGCACCCTAACAGCACCCTGACAGCACCATGGCCCCTGACAGCACTCTGACAGCACCATGGACCCTAACAGCACCCTGACAGCACCATGGCCCCTAACAGCACTCGGACAGCACCATGGCCCCTAACAGCACCCTGACAGCACCATGGCCCCTGACAGCACCCTGACAGCACCAGGGTCTATGACAGCACCCTGACAGAACCATGGCCCCTAACAGCACCCTGACAGCACCATGGCCCCTAACAGCACCCTGACAGCACCATGGATCCTGACAGCACCCTAACAGCACTCGGACAGCACCATGGCCCCTAACAGCACTCGGACAGCACCATGGCCCCTAACAGCACCCTGACAGCACCATGGCCCCTGACAGCACCCTGACAGCACCAGGGTCCATGACAGCACCCTGACAGAACCATGGCCCCTAACAGCACCCTGACAGCACCATGGCCCCTAACAGCACCCTGACAGCACCATGGCCCCTGACAGCACCCTGACAGCACTCTGACAGCACCATGACCCCTGACAGCACCCTGATAGCACCATGGACCCTGACAGCACCCTGACAGCACTCTGACAGCACCATGGACCCTGACAGTACCCTGACAGCGCCATGGTTTATTCAACCAAACAGAAAGAGTGAACAAGCTGTTTCCCTCCTCCTCCTTCTCCTCACTCGCTCCCCCTCAGCTCACCCAGAACAAAAGCTTGTCACTCGTGGCGTCCATCATGCTGTCAGTGGGGGTCTGCAGGGGTCCTAGGGGGGGCCTGGGGGGGTCCTGGGGGGTCCTGGGGGGTCCTAGGGGGATCTTGGGGGGGTCCTGCAGGGGCAGACAGGACAGAATGAGGAAAAGAGAACGAAAAGGAGCAGGACGGAAAATCTGGAGGAGGGGCAAAAAGGGGGCAGGAGGAGAAAGAGGGGAGAGACAGAGGAAATGTCAGGAAGACAGAAATATAGAGAAGCAAAGAGAAGGATAGAGAGAGGGGAATGAAAGAGAGATAGAGAGAGAGAGGGAAATGGAAGAGAGATACAGAAAGGGAGGGGAATGAAAGAGAGATAGATAGAGGGAGGGAAATGAAAGAGAGATAGATAGAGAGAGGGGAATGAAAAAGAGATAGATAGAGGGAGGGAGCGATTGACAGGATAGAAGAAGAGTGACAGGCAAAAGGGAGAAAGAGAAGGAGGGATGAAAGGAGGGAGAGAAGGAAAGAGAGGTAGGGGAGAGGATGGAGGGAGGAGGTTCAGTGTCGTGGCAGCAGGGCTATTGTGCCTTTGCTGCTAATGATCGTTCTGTTTGACATTCCTCACAGGCTCTCAATTCAACACTTTAGAAACAGGAGAGAGGCAGAGAGAGATGAGAGGGAGGGAGAGAGAGGGAGGGAGAAGGAGGTAGAGAGAGACGAGGAGGGAGAGAGAGGGTAGCAGGAGAGAGAAAGAGAAAAATAGAGGGGGTGTGGCAGACGAAAGAGACTGAAATGGTTAACTCATTAGGAAACTTGCCTAACTGTTCTATTTTGGCAGCAAAGTATGCAGCAACCTGCCATAACATTAGAAACAAAAAGTAGAACAAAGAACGTACAATGCATAATAAAAGATTGTATGTGTTTTACTGAATTTACCTTTAATAGATGTGTGCTTGCAACTTTATCTGCATGTGTTAGTTTGTGTGTGTCCAACTGTAAGTTGTGTGTGGGTATCTGTACAAGCATGTGAGTCTGTGTTTATGGTATGGTTGTGTACATGTGTGTATATATGTGTATGTGTGTGTCTGAAGATGCATCAGTTTGTATGTGACTCTTTGTGCATACCTCGGTGTGTATGTGTGTTGCTGAGTGTGTTTTGCTGTGTCTGCATGCATTTGTATGTACATGTCCAAATGTGCTTGTCTTGGTGTGTGTGCACACATGGGTGAGTTAGTGTATGTGTGCATGCATGAATATATGTGTATAGGAATGTTTCCTGGGGCAGTAGGGAAGAGAGGCTTCAGTGGGGAAGAGAGAGAGGCTGCAGTGGAAGAGAGAGGCTGCAGTGGAAGAGAGAGGCTGCAGTGAGGAAGAGAGAGGCTGCAGTGGAAGAGAGAGGCTGCAGTGGAAGAGAGGCTGCAGTGGAAGAGAGAGGCTGCAATTGAAGAGAGGCTGCAGTGGGGAAGAGAGAGAGGCTGCAGTGGAAGAGAGGCTGCAGTGGGGAAGAGAGGCTGCAGTGGAAGAGAGGCTGCAGTGGAAGAGAGGCTGCAGTGGTGAAGAGAGGCTGCAGTGGGGAAGAGAGAGGCTGCAGTAGAAGAGAGAGGCTGCAGTGGGGAAGAGAGAGGCTGCAGTGGAAGAGAGAGGCTGCAGTGGGGAAGAGAGAGGCTGCAGGGGAAGAGAGGCTGCAGTAGAAGAGAGAAGCTGCAGTGGTGAAGAGAGGCTGCAGTGGGGAAGAGAGAGGCTGCAGTAGAAGAGAGGCTGCAGTGGGGAAGAGAGAGGCTGCAGTGGAAGAGAGGCTGCAGTGAAAGAAAGAGGCTGCAGTGGGGAAGAGAGAGGCTGCAGTGGGGAAGAGAGAGGCTGCAGTGGAAGAGAGGCTGCAGTGGTGAAGAGAGGCTGCAGTGGGGAAGAGAGAGGCTGCAGTAGAAGAGAGAGGCTGCAGTGGGAGAGAGAGAGGCTGCACGGGGAAGAGAGGCTGCAAGTAGAGAGAGAGAGACTGGAGTGGGGAAGAGAGAGGCTGCAGTGGGGAAGAGAGAGGCTGCAGTAGAAGAGAGAGGCTGCAGTGGGGAAGAGAGAGGCTGCAGTAGAAGAGAGAGGCTGCAGTGGGGAAGAGAGAGGCTGCAGTGGGGGAGAGAGAGAGAGACTGGAGTGGGGAAGAGAGAGGCTGCAGTAGAAGAGAGAGGCTGCAGTGGGGACGAGAGAGAGGCTGCAGTGGGGGAGAGAGAGGCTGCAGTGGAAGAGAGAGGCTGCAGTGGAAGAGAGAGGCTGCAGTGGGGGAGAGAGAGCTTGACTAAGGGAGAGGAGAGAGAGGCTGGCAGGGGAAGCCGAGAGAGAGGCTGCAAGTGGGAGAGAGAGGCTGCAGTGGAAGAGAGGCTGCAGTGGAAGAGAGAGGCTACAGTGGGGAAGAGAGAGGCTGCAGTGGAAGAGAGAGGCTGCAGTGGGGAAGAGAGAGGCTGCAGTAGAAGAGAGGCTGCAGTGGGGAAGAGAGAGGCTGCAGTGGGGAAGAGAGAGGCTGCAGTGGGGAAGAGAGAGGCTGCAGTGGAAGAGAGAGGCTGCAGTGGGGACGAGAGAGGCTGCAGTGGGGGAGAGAGAGGCTGCAGTGGAAGAGAGAGGCTGCAGTGGAAGAGAGAGGCTGCAGTGGGGAAGAGAGAGGCTGCAGTGGGGAAGAGAGAGGCTGCAGTGGGGAAGAGAGGCTGCAGTGGGAAAGAGAGGCTGCAGTGGGGAAGAGAGAGGCTGCAGTGGAAGAGAGAGGCTGCAGTGGGGAAGAGAGAGGCCCTGCAGTGGGGCAAAGAAGGCTGCAGTAGGGAAGAGAGAGGCTGCAGTGGAAGAGAGAGGCTGCAGTGGGGAAGAGAGAGGCTGCAGTGGAAGAGAGAGGCTGCAGTGGGGAAGAGAGAGAGAGGCTGCAGTGGGGAAGAGAGAGGCTGCAGTGGGGAAGAGAGAGGCTGCAGTGGGGAAGAGAGAGGCTGCAGTGGAAGAGAGAGGCTGCAGTGGGGAAGAGAGAGAGAGGCTGCAGTGGGGAAGAGAGAGGCTGCAGTAGAAGAGAGGCTGCAGTGGGGAAGAGAGAGAGAGACTGGAGTGGGGAAGAGAGAGGCTGCAGTGGGGAAGAGAGGCTGCAGTGGGGAAGAGAGGCTGCAGTGGGGAAGAGAGAGGCTGCAGTGGGGGGAGGCTGCAGTTGGTGTAGCACCATGATACTAGCATGTACAAACATGTACAAACTAGCATGTACATAGCATGTACAAACAGACCATTTTGGTGTAGAGCAGGGGTCACCAACTCCAGTCCTGATACTATCATCCTGTAGGTTCTCACTTCATCTGCACATCATATAGCGTCATTCAGCTCATCATCCAGGTCATTAGTAGAATCAGGAGTGCTAAATTGAGGTTGAAGGAAATACAGTGTGGATGGTAGCCGTCCAGGACCAGAGATGGTGACTCCTGGTGTAGAACAAGATCTTAGCATGCACAAACACATGTGTTGGTTTTGGTTTATGTCAGACTCATTAAAGCGTGTGTGTCTTCGTTTTAGGTGTGTGTGTCTGCATGTGTGTGTGTGATTGTTGGTATATGAGTGTATATAGTTTTCTGTCTGTGATTGTGTGTTCATGCAGGTATGTGATTGTGTGTCCATGCAGGTATGTGATTGTGTGTCCATGCAGGTATGTGATTGTGTGTGAGAAAGATAGTGTGAGGGGGTGCAAAACCCAGAGACAGGTATGTGGGTGTCTGGGGGTCCCAGAGGGGAGGGAGGGTGCAGGAAGTGAGGTGGGAGGTGTAGTTCAGAGGGAGGGTGCAGGAAGTGACATGGGAGGTGTAGTTCAGAGGGAAGGTGCAGGTGGGAGGTGTAGTTCAGAGGGAGGGCATTGAACCACAGATCGGATGATATCAGGTTTAACTGACCCTGGATAAAACAGTATGCTAACATATCACTATTATATCTGAGGAAAGAGCGGTTTGTAATAATGAACCTCACCTTCACCACCTCGTCACCTGATCTCCCTTTTCCCCTCCTGCTCTCCTCCTCCCCTCTTTCCACCCAGCCTGCCACTGTAACCTCCATGCCCGCCGATGTCGTTTCAACATGGAGCTGTTTAAACTGTCTGGGCGCCACAGTGGAGGAGTGTGTCTGAACTGTCGTCACAACACGGCTGGGCGGCACTGCCACTACTGCAGGGAAGGGTTCTACAGAGACCTGACTAAGGCTATCTCCCACAGGAGGGCCTGCAAAGGTACACACACACACTGCTCACACACACACACACACACACACACACACACACACACACACACACACACACACACCACACACACACACACACACCACACACAACTGCTCCCCACACACAACACACACCACACGACACACACACACCACCACTGCTCAACACACCACACACACTCTCACACACACACCACACACACACCTACACACACACACACACACACACACACTGCTCACACAACACACAAACACCACACATGCTCATACCCACACACACACACAACACACACCACACAACACCACACCGCTCCACACACACACCAACACACACACACACACACACACACACACACACTGCTACACACAACACCCACTGTCACACAACATGCACCACACACACAACACATGCTCACACACACCACACACTGTCACACACAACAACAACACCCACCACACAACCACACACACACACACACAGCTCACACCACAACACAACATACACCACACTGCTCATACACCACCACAACCACCACACACACAACCACACACACACACTGCTCACACACACACACAACACAACACACACACACACACACACAACACTGCTCACACCCCAACACACTGGCTCACACACACACACTGCTCACACACACACACACACACACACTGCTCACACACACACACACACACACTGCTCACACACACACTGCTAGCATACATTTGGCCCTGGTTCTGGTCCTGGTCCTAATCCTGGTCTGGTCTGGTCTGGTCTGGTTCTGATTTTGCCCATATTGGTTGTTGTGTTTCCCCCAGCATGTGACTGCCACCCGGTGGGGGCTGCAGGAAAGACGTGTAACCAGACAACGGGACAGTGTCCTTGCAAGGATGGTGTGGCGGGCATCACCTGCAACCGCTGTGCTAAAGGCTACCAGCAGAGCCGCTCCCCCATCGCCCCCTGCATCAGTAGGTACCTCCCCCTCCTCCTTCTCCACCATCTCCCTCTCCTCCCCCTTAGCGTAGTGCTAGCAGGCTAACACAGCTGACAGGAATCGATAAGATTACTCTTTGAGATGCGTTAGCGTAGCATAGCAAAGTGGCTAGCAGGCTAACACAGCTGGCAGGAACAGATAAGATTACAGAGACAACTGCTGCTGTCATCACAAGCGTACCTTATGTACAGCTCTGAACTGCCTCAGCATGTAACATCTCTGATAACGGCTTGTTTGAAGACTGAGGTCAGGAAACCATGGCGACAAGTCTGGCTTGCAGCCACTGTGATCAGACAGACCTGGGAACATTTACATTGGCTATTTTATCATTTGTGAACATAATAGAAAAGGCAAAGAAAAGACTCAATATCTAGATATTAAATCTGATTTAGGCCTGACACAAACATTATCTTCAAATCCAGTCGAATTTGAATAGTTCTTTTCTAATAATGTCACACAGGACTTCAAATATGCCCCAGAATTGCTTTTAAACCAACTTAAAAAGGAAGACAAGGACAAATTCACAGGAAAACTCAAGGAAGAGTGTCCCTCCTGCAGAGACAGCTGCTGATACAGACAGTTGCACACCTGAACACAGTCATGCTTCAAGAGGAGTGATAAAGCTAAAGAGCAAATAGATGAACCACTGATTTATTTTCCCCTTCGCTCCGTCTCTCGCCTGAGTGTGTAGGCGTATGGATCTACTGATGAAGCAGGTTGATGGAGGATCAGGGTGACTGTGAAGGGGCGTGTGTGGACTGTGCAGGGGCGTGTGTGGACTGTGGAGGGGTGTGTGGACTGTGGAGGGGCGTGTGTGGACTGTGGAGGGGTGTGTGTGGACTGTGGAGGGGCGTGTGTGGACTGTGGAGGGGCGTGTGTGGACTGTGGAGGGGTGTG
>BROE01000018.1:18997864-19015668 GCA_036571765.1 Plecoglossus altivelis
CTCTCGCTTCACACACTCTTCACACACACTCTCGCTTCACACAATTGTAAGTGGAACTATTGAGGTAGTTGCTTTCACCCCCCGGAACATTCCAGAACAAACCTCTTCACCTCAAGCACACATAAGATCTCCCAGTCAGTCTGTCTCCCTCTCCTCCTTCTCTCTCTCTCATCCTCTTCTCGTTCTCTCCCCCTCTCCTTTCCTGTGGTGCTGTGTGGGGCTGTATCCCTGGTGACATGTACTGATCTCCCCAGCGGTGCAGGTCAGCGTGTTGCAAGGCCACCGGGCAGGAGGCTGGTGGAAGTTCTCTGTGAACGTGCTCTCCGTCTACAAGCATGGCGAGCAGCGTGTCCGGCGGGGGGAGCAGCTGCTGTGGGTCCCGGCCTGCCGCTGCCCCAAGGTGAAACCTGGCAGGAAGTACCTGGTTCTGGGCTCCGACAGGGACCAAGCCCCCGGGAGGGACCAGGGGCCCGGCCACGCTGGTCTGGTGGCAGAGAAGGGAGGAGTGCTAATCCCTTGGAAAGAGCTCTGGGGACGACGACTCAGTAAGTTCCAACAAAAGGGATAAGAGAGAAAGTTTAGGGGGATGATGAAGGAGCAAGGAGAGGAGAGGAGGGAGGAGGAGGAGAGAGGACGGAAGAGGGGAGGAGGGGAGATAGAGGAGGAGAGAAGAGGGAGAGGAGAGGGAGAGAGAGCAGGGGATAGGGAGAGGAGGAGAGGAGGGAGGAGAGGAATAGGGAGGAGAGGAGGAGCGGAGAAGGAGGGGAGGAGAGGGGGGAGGGGAGAGGAGGAGAGAGGAGGGAGGAGAGGGAGGGGAGAGCAGGGGACGAGGGAGGAGGAGGGAGGGGGAGAGGGAGGAGGGGGAGGAGGAGGGAAGAGAGGAGAGGACGAGGGGAGGGGAGGAGGAGGAGAGGAGGGGAGGAGGAGGGGAGGAGGAGGTGAGGGGAGAGGAGGAGGAGAGGTGGAAGGGTGGAGGGGATGAGGGGAGGTGGAGAGGAAGGGAGGAGGAGAGAAGGAGAGAGGGAAGTGTTAGGAGGGGAAGGGGAGAAGAAGACAAGGGGAGGGGGTTGGTGGAGGAGAGGGGGAAGAAGTAAGGCAAGGACAGTAGTAGAGAAGGATTGCGGAGAAGGGGGTGAGGATAATGGGGGAAGGGGGTGAGGAGAAGGGGGTGAGGAGAAGAGGCTGAGGAGAAGAGGGTGAGGGGAGGAGGAGAAGAGAGGAAGATGGGAAGGAGAGGAATATGGGAAGAAGAGGGAGGAAGGGGAGGAGGAGGGGGTCAAGGTTAGGTTCAATCAGGAAAGAGTGGAAAACAGAAGAAGAGTAGATAGGAGGACGGAGAGAGAGGCAGGAGGAGAGGGAGAATGGAGAGAGGGAGGAGAGGCAGGAGGAGAGGGAGAGTGGAGACAGGGAGGAGAGGCAGGAGGAGAGGGAGAGTGGAGACAGGGAGGAGAGACAGAGCAGGAGGAGAGGGAGAGTGGAGAGAGGGAGGAGAGGCAAGAGGAGAGGGAGAGTGGAGACAGGGAGGAGAGGCAGGAGGAGAGGGAGAGTGGAGACAGGGAGGAGAGGCAGGAGGAGAGGGAGAGTGGAGAGAGGGAGGAGAGAGAGGAAGAGAGGGAGAGTGGAGAGAGGGAGGAGAGGCAGGAGGAGAGGGAGAGTGGAGACAGGGAGGAGAGGCAGGAGGAGAGGGAGAGTGGAGAGAGGGAGGAGAGACAGAGGAGGAGGAGAGGGAGAGTGGAGAGAGGGAGGAGAGACAGAGGAGGAGGAGAGGGAGAAGGACTGAATGTTGGTGCTTTGAGTGGAAGCAACAGCAAAATAGTATTTTTAGGAACATTTGTGAAGAACCCCATTTTATAGTTATTTTCTTGTGATTTTTGTTGTTCAACATTTGTATGGAATTGCATTTTGCACCGAATATTACCCAGATGGCTTCAGACACGTCTTTCCCATCCTAAAGTCTTAAAGTTAAAGGCTGCCTGTTCATTCAAATAAGTAGTTCAATGTTAGTCTGAAAGGTGGTGCTGTAACATATCAAGGTTGAGGCTGTGACATCATCACAACACAGACGTTCAGATTCTATGGGATCAGGGGAAATAGTTACCAATAGCAACAGAACTCAAAGTTAGCTTAAAGCTAATAGTAGCTAACCGTCACTTCTGAAAGCAAATGAAATATGCGAACAATGTTAAAACCACATTTTCACACAATTACTTAAATTACTAAAATATCTGTAATACAATTGAAATTCTACATTAAACAGTATAGAACTACATCCATTTAGATGCCAAATTTACATCTTCATTACCATCCACAGCACTAGTTGGTTCAAACTGTGGGGGAAGTCGTGCCCTGATGGTTAGGGAGTTGGGCTTGTAACCTGCAAGTTGCTGGTTCAATTCTTGCACCAGCAGGAATTGAAGGTGGGGATTGTGAATAAACAGCACTCTCTCTGCCTTCAATACCATGACTGAGGTGCCCTTGAGCAAGGCACCAAACCCCCAATTGCTTCCCAGGCGCTGGAGCAATAGCTGCCCACTGTGTATGCTCACTGTGTGTGCGTGCAGTTGCCCACTACTCACTGCTGTGTGTGCACTTGGATGGGTTAAATGCAGAGGTAAATTTCGAGTATGGCATACTTGACAATACAACATTTCACTTCAAACTGGCCCCATATTCATTCAACCAGTCATTTACTCAGACTCCTGGGCAATCAACAGACATGTCTTCCTATATTGAACTAACGTCTACTGTCACATGACTCTGACATCTACTGTCACATGACTCTGACATCTACTGTCACATGACTCTAACGTCTACTGTCACATGACTCTAACATCTACTGTCACATGACTCTGACATCTACTGTCACATGACTCTGACATCTACTGTCACATGACTAACATCTACTGTCACATGACTCTGATGTCTACTGTCACATGACTCTAACATCTACTGTCACATGACATCTACTTTCACATGACTCTGACTTCCACCAACTACCACATGACTTTGAACACCTGGAATTATTCTACGACCATGACAAGAGTTTATACATTATTCTACTGCCACCACAAGAGTTTATACATTATTCTACCATTATCACAAGAGTTTATACATTATTCTTCTGCCATCACAAGAGTTTATACTTTATTCTACCATTATCACAAGAGTTTATACATTATTCTACTGCCATCACAAGAGTTTATACATTATTCTACCATTATCACAAGAGTTTATACATTATTCTACCATTATCACAAGAGTTTAGACATTATTCTACTGCCATGACAAAAGTTTATACATTATTCTACTGCCATCACAAGAGTTTAGACATTATTCTATCATTATCACAAGAGTTTATACATTATTCTACTGCCATCACAAGAGTTTATCCATTATTCTACCATTATCACATGAGTTTATACATTATACTACTGCCATCACGAGAGTTTATACATTATTCTGCCATTATCACAAGAGTTTATACATTATTCTACTGCAATCACAAGAGTTTATACATTATTCTACTGCCATCACAAGAGTTTAGACATTATTCTACCATTATCACAAGAGTTTATACATTATTCTACGTGCATGACAAGAGTTTCTACATTATTCTACCATTATCACAAGAGTTTAGACATTATTCTACTGCCATCACAAGAGTTTAGACATTATTCTACCATTATCACAAGAGTTTAGACATTATTCTACTGCCATCACAAGAGTTTATACATTATTCTACTGCCATCACAAGAGTTAGACATTATTCTACCATTATCACAAGAGTTTATACTTTATTCTACGAGCATGACAAGAGTTTCTACATTATTCTACTGCCATGACAAGAGTTTATACATTATTCTACTGCCATCACAAGAGTTTATACATTATTCTACTGCCATCACAAGAGTTTAGACATTATTCTACCATTATCACAAGAGTTTATACATTATTCTACGAGCATGACAAGAGTTTCTACATTATTCTACCATTATCACAATAGTTTAGACATTATTCTACTGCCATCACAAGAGTTTAGACATTATTCTACTGCCATCACAAGAGTTTATACCAGGGCTGTGCTTAGGGCTGTCCCACAGTCACATGTTCAGGTGGACCAGGGCTCTTTCATAGACATGTGGAGCCCTTCATGCACCCTTTTGGTAGTCAGCATTATTTCAGACTTTAGCGAAGGGGAATGAGATCTGTAACAAGCATGCATGGAAGGAGCAACCAGGACTAACGTACACGGCTAACATCAGCTTAACCCTAAATTCACTGATGGTTCACGTATTTAGAACTGGGTGTAGGCTGTGTTTTGATGATGAATTCTAGACATGCTTTCGTCAGATTTGATCCAACAATGTTACTATTTTACCAATAATGCAGCTGAAGTTCTGTCCCATTCCAATGTATAGCACGTTGAGCCCTTGAAGCTTCTCAGTCCATCTCTAGGAGACTTTAAAACAGTCTGAGGGTTCAGGGTTGCAGAGGGACATGGGATTGAGCCTCTACGCCACGCTGTCATGATCACAAGACCCTGGACAGAAGCTCTGTAAAGGACTAAGACACTGCTGGGGAGGGAAGCTCCTAGACTGTGTTTCATCCCTGCAACTACCAACTGTGGTTCAAAACAAATTCACCCATTTTGCTTTTCCACGACCATGATAATATGTTAGTACTATCTGGGCACTTGGCTGATTTACAGCAATGTATGGATGATCAAACACCTGTATAGGGATGTTGAGATGTTTCGAAGTCCTGGCTGGACCCCAGCCTCTCCTCTTCATCCACAGAAGGCTGTTTGAGTGGTATAAATATATACATATATGATATATACATATATATATAGTTGAATAGTATGACTGTTTTGTGTTTAAAAAATGACCTACTTGTGTATTAACTACTTGAGTTTGAAATAGGCTTCTGAATGGACTGGCAGATGAATGAAAAAAACACATCCTTGTTTACTTGAGCTATCCACAGACACACCCACACACACACACACACACACCCCCCCCCACCCCCACACACACACACCACACACACACACGCACACATCACTTCTCCACAGACACTCTGCCTGCGTCTCTCACACACACACACACACACATACACACACTCTCACACACACACACTGTCTCTCTCACACACACTGCTCTTTCCATCACCCTAGGGCACTGCTCTCCTCTCACACACACACCTCTCTCACACACACACACACACACTCACACACACTCTGACACACACACACACACCACACACTGTCACTTACACACACACACTGTCTCACACACACACCCTTTCTCACACACCTTCTGCTCCACACAACGTACACACACAACACACACACACACACACACACACACTCACTGTCACACACACATACACAGACGCACACACGCACTTACACATACAGTCACACACATTTACACACTCATACACACACAAACACATTCACACACACACACACACACACTCTTTCTCTCACACCCACACATACACACCCACACACACACACACTCATAAACACACACACTCTCACACACACACAAAATTCCCATATTAAATGATCCGGGTTAGGTTCTCTTGCCTGTCGGAGAACGTTTCTCTAGACCTGGGTTCTGGTCCTGGGTTCTAGACCTGGGTTCTAGATCTGCACCTGCTGTATAAGTGTTCCACACATACATGATGTGAGTTCTTGCTGTACAATGTTGTCGGGCTGTGAGTCCTCAGTGTTATGTGTTGTCAAGCATACTAATATATTATGTTTATCACAAATGAATATATTTAATGTCCCATGATGCCATGTGGCTGTTGTTGATGTTTTTATTTTGCCTTTTGTTTACTGTGTTTGGCTGCTGGCTGGGAGCATGTCTGGTTAAGACTGTAGCTATGGAACAGCCAGGTAGACATGAATCTTCTTCTGAATAAAACTGTTGAATATGTGTTCAGTGTGATGGTGTTCATGCCCTCCTGTCCTCTCTTCCCATGACATTTGCAAAATAGCACACTTAAGGTATTTTTCTCCATCCTTTTTCAAATCTTTACTCAGATTGATGCCATAGAATGATTCTTACCCACTTCACATCTCCTCCCATTCTGCATCCACACCACCTCTGTATTTCATCACCTCCTAATCTACTCCCCTCCTCCATTCCTCCCCTCCTCCTTCCTCCATCTCTCCTCCAACATCCCTCCTTTCCTCCACCCTCTCCACCTCCCTTATTCTTCTTCCTCCATGTCTCCTCCACCTCCAGGTGTCCCACTGTGAGCAGCTAGGCTCGTGGGAGAGAGAGGGCAGAGACAAAGAGTTCCTTAATGGACTTTAAATCCAGGGGAGGCCCCAGAGAAGAAGCACTTGATGTCAACTTTCTCTTTCACCAACACACACAGGAGCACACACGCAACAACACACACACACACGGCTACACACACACACACACACACCGCACCCACACCCACACACGCAAACACGTCACAAACACACACACACAACACACACACACAACACACACACACTCACACACTCACAGCAACACCACAAACACAAACACAACACACACACACAAACACTCACACACACACACACACAAACACACACTCAACACACACGGACAAACACACACACACACTTCAAACACACACATCGCACACACACTCACACACACACACCCGCACACACCCGCCTCTGGAATCCGATCGTGTTAAACCCTCAGCATTCGACATTAACCCCTTTGAACACCCTCCCATCCTAACCCCTTCACCCCCTCATTCACTCTCTCACTCACCCTCTCATTCACTCTTTCATTCACTCTTTCATTTACCCCCTTATTCACTCTCTCACTCACCATCTCATTCACTCTCTCATTCACCCTCTCATTCACCCTCTCATTCACTCTCTCATCCCTCTCTTCTCTCTTTCACTCTGCTCCCTTCTCAAGCTGTGAGTCTGACTGACCAGACACAGCACAAAGGGCCCTCTGATGCAGGGAAGGCCTGGATTCCTGCACACACACACACACACACACACACACACACACACACATCACACACTCACACACACACTACAACAGCACACACACAACACACACTCACACACTTACGCACACACACGCACACACACACTCACACACACACACACACACACACACTCACACACACACACACACACTCTCACACACTCACACACACGCTCACACACACACTCACATACATTTACTCACTCACACAATCACACTGACCTTTCTAATTTCCATTTCCATACAGAATTAAACCACTTGGCTTGGGGTTGGCAGATTGTTTGTGTGCATGTTTGTATGTGCGTGCATGTGTGTGTGTGTGTGTGTGTGTGCATGCATGTGTGTGTGTGTGTATGATATATCCCCTGGTTGTGTTAAAGTGGCTGAGACAGCTGAGTTTGACGTGGCTGGAGGGCAGAGCGAGGCTGAGGGATACGGGAGGGAGGAGGGTCCTTCAGCCTGTTGTGGAGCACAACTGTTCCCACCTTTCACCATGAAACAGACTGAGGAGTGAATAGGAGGAGGAGGAAGGGGGAGGAGGAGGAGAAGGAAGGAGGAGGCAGAGGAGACGGAGGAGGAGGAGGAGGAGGAAGGAGGAAGGGGAGGAAGGGGGAGGAAGGGAGAGGAGGAAGGATATCCCTCTATCCCTCTTATCACTTCTCTCTTCTCACATGCATCCATCCCTCCTCCTGTCTGCTCTTTGTCCCCTCTCCTCCTCCCCTCCCTTTCCCCCCTCCTCCTTCCTCCTCCTTCATCCTCTCCTCCTCCCACTCCTCTGCCCACCTCCTCCTCCCCTTATTCATCCCCCTCTTCCCCCTCCACTTCCTCCTCCTCTTCTTCCCACTCTTCCTCCCCCTTTTCCTCCCCCTCTTCCTCCCCCTCTTCTTCCTCTTCTTCCTCTTCCTCCCCCTCTTCCTCCCCCTCTTCCTCCCTTCTTCTTCTTCCTCCTCTTCCTCCCCCTCTTCCTCCCCCTCTTCCTTCCCCTCTTCCTCCCTGTCCTCCTCTTCCTCCCACTCCTCTTCCCCCTCCTCCCCTCTTCCTCCTCATCTTTCCTCCCCTCTTCTCCTCTTCCCCCTCTCCTCCCCTTCTTCTTCTTCCTCCTCTTCTCCCTCTTCTCCCCTTCTCCTTCCCCTCTTTCCTCTCTGGTCCTCTCTTTCCTCCACACTCCTCTTCCTCCCCCTCCCCTCTTCCTCCTCCCTCTTACCTCCCCCTCCTTCTCCCTCTTCCCTATTGCTCCGCCTCCTCTCCACCCGCCGTCCTCCCCGCCTCCCCCCTCCCCTCGCCCCTCCCTCCCCCCTCCCCTCCCCTCCCCGCCTCACCCACCCTTCCGCCGCTCTTCTTCCTCTTCTTCCTCTTCCTCCCCCCTCTTCCCTCCCCTCTCTCCGTCCCCCTCTTTTTCTTCTTCCTCTCCTCCGCCTCTTCCTCCCCCTCCCCCTCATTCCTCCCCCTCTTCTTCCCTGTTCTTCCTCTCCCTCCTCCTCCTGCTCATTCTCTTCTTCCTCCCCCTTCTTCTTCCTCTTCTTCCTCTTCCTCCCGCCTCTTCTCCCTCCCCCTCTTCCTCCCCTCGTTCCTCCCCTCTTCCTCCCGTACCCTCCTCCTCCCCTCTTCCTCCCTCTCTTCGGCCCTCGGCCTCTTCCTCCCCCTCTTCTTCCTCTTCTTCCTCTTCCTCCCCCTCTTCCTCGCCCTCCCCCTCTTCCTCCCCCTCTTCCTCGCCCTCCCCCTCTTCCTCCCCCTCTTCCTCCTTTGTTAGTTCAGTGGGTCTGGGATCTCTGGGATCTTCAAACAAACTCTGCCTGGCTGCCATAGCGACAGGGAGGGGGTATTAACGTATATAGTGTCTGACCTTCCTCTTCATCGCCCAGAGAGGAGGAGGAGCAACAGGGCCCCTCAGAAACTGAGAACTGAGGAGGCCAGGACTGTAACCACGGCGGCCAGCTTGTAACCAAGGCCTCCAGGTTCAACAATGCGAGCATTTCCCCTCGGAGGTTTACTGAGCAAACAACGTTCATGCTGCCATGTTGCCAAGCTGACACACACACTCTTACACACACACTCTTACACACACACTCTGACACACACACTCTTACACACACACTCTTACACACACTCTTACACACACACTCTGACACACTCTTACACACACACTCTTACACACACTCTTACACACACTCTTACACACACACTCTTACACACACTCTCTTACACACACTCTTACACACACTCTTACACACACTCTCTTACACACAATCATCCCTTCTCTTTCTCTCCCTTCTTCCCCTCTCCCTCTCTCCCCCTCTCCATCTTTCTCTCTCACTCTCCCTCTCTCCCTCTTTCCCTCTCCCTCTCCCTCTCTCTCTCTCTCTCCCTCTCACTCTCCCTCTCTCCATCTTTCCCCCTCTCCATCTTTCCCTCTCTCTCTCCCCCTCTCCATCTTTCCCTTTCACTCTCCCTCTCTCCCTCTCTCCCTCTTTCCCTCCCTCCCTCTCACTCTCCCTCTCTCCCTCTCTCCATCTTTCCTTTTCACTCTCCCTCTCTCCCTCTAACTCCCCCTCCCTCTTTCTGTCTCACTCTCCTTCTCTCCATCTTTCTCTCTTGGGGTAGAGGTTAGAAAGTGACCAAAGAGAAGCCAGAAAGGTCAGAGACCAGAGAGACCAGAGAGACCAGAGAGAAAAGAGAGACCAGAGAGACCAGAGAGACATGAGAGACATGAGAGACATGAGAGACCAGAGAGACCAGAGAGACCAGAGAGACATGAGAGACCAGAGAGACATGAGAGACCAGAGAGACATGAGAGACCAGAGAGACCAGAGACACCAGAGAGACCAGAGAGACAGAGAGACCAGAGACACCAGAGAGACCAGAGAGCCATGAGAGACCAGAGAGACAAGAGATACCAGAGAGACATGAGAGATCAGAGAGACATGAGACCCTACAGACAGAGACTAGATATCAGAGAGAGACCAGAGAGACTAGAAAGACAAGAGACACCAGAGACCAGAGAGAGACCAGAGAAACAAGAGATACTAAAAAGACCAGAGAGACTAGAGAGATGACGGTGTGTGTAGATATACACAAACACTATTAAAATACCAGGATAGCGTGTTTCCTAGTATGAACACAAGCACATCACAACAGGGCTGGAGACCATGGGGACAGTTAATCACAGCTCAGCCTGCAAGCTGGTGTCTCCTCTACTGGAGTGCGTCTGTGCATCTAAGTTCCTACCTACTTGTTAATCACACACAGAAGAGGAGAGATGGAGAGGAGAGGGAAGAGGAGAAGAGGGCCCAATGGAGTGCAGTTCCTATCTTCCCTTCTCCTCTTTCTGCTTGTCTGTCATTCCTCACTCCCCCAATGCCTCTCTCCTCTCTCCCCCTATGTCTCTCTCCTCTCTCCCCTGTCTCTCTCCTCTCTCCCCTGTCTCTCTTCTCTCTCCCCTGTCTCTCTCCTCTCTCCCCTGTCTCTCTCCTCTCTCCCCTCTCTCTCCTCTCTCCCCTGTCTCTCCCCTCTCTCCCCTGTCTCTCCCCTGTCTCTCCTCTCTCTCCTCTCTCCCCTGTCTCTCTCCTCTCTCCCCTGTCTCTCTCCTCTCTTCCCTGTCTCTCCCCTCTCTCTCCTCTCTCTCCTCTCTCCCCTGTCTCTCTCCTCTCTCCCCTATCTCTCCCCTCTCTCTCCTAACTCCCCTGTCTCTCTCCTCTCTTCCCTGTCTCTCCCCTCTCTCCCCTGTCTCTCCCCTCTCTCCCCTCTCTCTCCTCTCTCCCCTGTCTCTCCCCTCTCTCTCCTCTCTCTCCTGTCTCTCCCCTGTCTCTCTCCTCTCTCCCCTGTCTCTCTCCTATCTTCTCTGATGTCTCCATTCCTCCGACTGCCACGCTTCCTTCAGTCTTCCATGAAATCAGAGGCACAGTTCTTTGACTGAGCCAAGAGAGAAAACACACCAGGCCATATCAGCCCCTCCGCACACACCCGGTCATGTCAAACAGAGACCACATAAGCACCAGGCCAGACTAGAAACATACCCAGACCCAGATCAGACCAGATCAGTTCAGACCAGCCTAAATCAGAACAGGCCTGACCAGATCAGATCAGGCGTTGTATTACACACACACACACACACGCTGAGTGATGTGGAGATGCTGACATCACCAGGACAGACTCCAGGTCCTCAGTATTGGTTGGTTTTCTCTGTGAGCTTGGCAGGAGAAACATGTACTCCCCTTTTATTGCTGTGTACCATGCTGCCAAACCCTGTCCAAGGCACATAGTTTCACAAGACGAATGCCAAACAGAACAAACTGTAAGCCAGCTTTAACAATCTCTTCCCCCAAACTCTTCCTTTCACATCCTCCCTCTTTTTTTATCACCCAATCTTCCTCTCATCCCTCTCTCTCTCATCCCTTTCATCCCCCTTCATCCCTCTCTCTCCTCATCCCTTTCATCCCTCTCTCTCCTCATCCCTCTCTCTCCCTCATCCCTCTCTCTCCCTCATCTCTCTCTCCTCATCCCTCTCCCTCATCCCTCTCTCTCTCATCTCTTTCATCCCCCTTCATCCCTCTCTCTCCTCTCATCCCTCTCTCTCCCTCATCTCTCTCTCCTCATCCCTCTCTCTCCCTCATCCCTCTCTCTCATCCCTTTCATCCCCCTTCATCCCTCTCTCTCCCTCATCTCTCATCCCTCTCCCTCTCATCCCTTTCACCCCCCTCATCGCTCTCTCGCCTCATCCCTCTCTCTCCCTCATCCCTCTCTCTCCCTCATCCCTCTCTCTCCCTCATCTCTATCTCCTCATCCCTCTCTCTCCCTCATCCCTCTCTCTCCCCTCATCCCCCTCTCTCCTCATCCCTCTTTCTCCTCATCCCTTTCTCTCCTCTCATCACTCTCTCTCCCCTCAACCCTCTCTGCTCGTCCCTCTTTCTCCTCATCCCTTTCTCTCTCCTCATCCCTCTCTCTCCCTCATCCCTCTCTCTCCTCATCCCCCGCTCTCTCCCTCATCCCTCTCTCTCCCCTCAGTGTTTGTATTGTCCCAAAAGCTGATGTAAGATACTAATGGTAATGTATGCCCCCTCCCACACACACATATACCTCTCTCTCTCTCTCTTTCTTTCTTTCTTTCTTTCTTTCTTTCTTTCTTTCTTTCTCTCTCTCTTTCTCTCTATATCTCTCTCTTTCTCTGTCTCTCTTTCTCCTTCTCTCTCTCTCTCTCTCTCTCTTTCTCTCTATCTCTCTCTCTTTCTCTGTCTCTCTTTCTCCTTCTCTCTCTCTCTCTCTCTCTCTCTCTCTCTCTCTTTCTCTCTCTCTCTCTGTCTCTCTCTCTCTCTCTCTCTCTGTATCTCTCTGTCTCTCCGTCTCTCTCTCTCTCTTTCTCTCTCTCTCTCTCTCTCTCTCTTTCTCTCTCTCTCTCCGTCTCTCTCTCTCTGATCAATATAAGGTCACACTAAGATTATCACAGACATACAGGTATCCTACATTACATGTACTTCATTTAGCGGACACTTATCAAAACATACAGATGACAAACTGCAGAAGATCACTGCTTCTCTGCCTCATTCCCTTCACACTGCTGCCCCCTGCTGGACACAGGACACTGCTGCCCCCTGCTGGACATGTACATACACGCATGATTTGATCTCTGTCTTTTTAGGAGGTTCCTTGTGTCTGAGGGTTAGTAGGGTTGACAGCTCTCCATCTGTGGCAAGGCTTGAGCAAACAAATTGAACAAATAACGTTCATTAGATTGGCTTGAGGATGAGCTTGAAGGTGAATGTGCAGCGTGGGGACATCTGCTGTTCCATCTCTCTCCAGCAGAGGGCGACGTGCATCTACGTCAGTGCCTTGGACAGCATTAACCTGACTGACAAGTCTTTCTCAGACATTTCAAACATGTTTCCAAAGGGGTCAGATCTTATCCAATGACGTTTCTCTGGGAAAGATCTGCTTCTAATCACAGGAATAAACTAATACACTACAATATACGCATGAGTACTACAATATGCTAATAATATACTACAATATACTGATAATGTACTACAGTATCTCTGAGGGTGAAAGAGTGTTCTGAGAGCATGCCCAGTGTCCAGCGATGGATAAGAAGGATTGTTTGATGCCACAAACCAGGAAGACAGGAAGGGACGAGCAAACACAGGTGAGTGTGATGTTTAAGGTGGACTGGGGATATGTGGTATTTAAGGTGGACTGGGGATATGTGGTGTTTAAGGTGGACTGGGGATATGTGGTGTTTAAGGTGTGATAAGGTGTGAGTGTGATCAACTGGAGGTGCAAAGACTAGAGATTTTCTGCATGCACAAACATGCTCAAAATAATACTAGCGCTTTAAAAATAATCAACCGAGTAGAACACACCATAGCAGAACACACAACTCTGATATCACTTGAAAATGTCATAAAAACATGAACTCATTTTTTTAAACCTTACATTGTGTCTGTATGAGTGTGTGTATATGTGTGTGTGTAAGTGCGTGTGTATACGTATCTGATTGTGTGTGTACATGTGTGCGTGTGTGTGAGTGCAAGTGCGCATGTATATTTGTGTGTGTGTGTGGTGAGCGTGTGTGTGTGTAGTGTGTGGTGAGTGTGTGTGTGATGTGTGTGTGTGTAATGAGTGGTGAGTGTGTGTGTGTGTGATGTGTGTGTGTGTGACGTGTGTGTGTGATGTGTGTGTAATGTGTGTGGTGAGTGTGATGTGTGTGTGTGTGTGTAATGTGTGTGGTGTGTGTGTGTGTGTGTTTGATGTGTGTGTGTGTGATGTGTGTGTGTGTGTGTGGGATGTGTGTGTGTGTGTGGGGGGGGGGATGCATCCACACCAAACAAACAGGATGTGCTGATGTATCACGATCTTAGTTGAAAGTACAAAAATGTAATTTTTTAAGTCCATCCATCCATCCATTGTCTATTGCTAATCCCTAGGAGGGATTGCAGTGCCGCTTTTTCCTATTTTGGGGTCACGGGTAACAGGAGCCTAACCCAGTAGCTTTTGGGCCCTAGGCGGGGTACATCCTGGACTGGGGCCAGCAAGTCACAGGACTAACCATTTTAAATGTTAATTTGAAATGTTCTACAGTTAATGAACTACTTGACAGTTTCACAAAAACACACAAAAACTCTTGCAAGGTTCAGCAAGTTCTCAATTATTTCAGTAGATGGCGCTCTTTTCAACATTTTACCGAAACGCTGGTTCGAGAGAAGTCTGAATATTTGTCATCTCAGTTTTTTATTTTAGAAGTATAACATGTATATATGTAATATATATATATATGTATATATACATACAGTCTTTTTCATGCAAAATCATTCAAGGTTCCATGAGTAGACTATATGTGATATCACATTCCATGTCGTATACCGTAATATCACAATCATGTAAAAGTGATAGCTGTCAAAACAATCTATCGATTCTGTCTCCGTAAAGACATTCTGAAGTACATTGAACCATCGAGGAGGGGTGAAGATATCGCGATATGTTAGCGAGCCACCCCGCACAGCGAGGGAGAGGCTGCAGCGGTAACAGCAGCAGTCCCGTCGGCATCTGGAAGGAAGCGGAAATAAACGTACGATAGCTCGGGCAAAAAAACAGACGTATTTTTATTTCACATCTAAAAAAGGAAATAAAAAAGAGGGATTCAACTACGGGGGACAATTTATTGAAGAAGACATTGGACTAAAACCTACTGCCTAGAAGGGTGAGTTTTTCTGTCTCGTTTATCACTATCCAACTAAAGTTATCCACAATTGTAACACCATTAACGCGAGCTAACGGTAACTAGCTTGCTGCTAGGGTACGGGTCTCATCGTTTAGTTAACTGTGCCGCCCCGCGCTGCACCCGTCATTTTCCAATGCCGTTAGCCCATTTTTGTTGACAGTTATGGATATCACGTGGGTGAATGTATGTTAATGTTTGTTTGTTTGTTTGTTTGTTTGTGAGTGTGAGTCTGTGTGCGCGCGCGCGTTTGTGTGCGTGCGTGCGTGCGTGCGTGTGTGTGTGTGTGTGTGTGATATACATTATCTACACTCTTCTGAATATTTGTACTAAAACTGAATTTGTACGTTTATTTATAGTCGATCTTGTTTATCGACTCCTCAGGGATGATTGTCATTCTCAAGTTAAAAAGTTAAATCAAATAATCAAAAATGGTTTGTGATTATTTTATATTTACAAATACAGTGTACAAACTTCAGGACGTTTCAGCGTTTCCCTGTTGGTGAGAGTTTGTAATTTGATGTTAAAGTTATAACTTAGAGGTAGTTAGTGCTTTATGTGTCCTGGTCCTGCCATCAGCACGATGACTCGCTAGCGGATGGCAGAGACACATGTTGTCTTTCCTGCTGTAAGTAGCAAGACGTGTGTGCCAGGTTGGTATAAGAAGTAGTGTCTTGACACCATAACACGGGACAGGCGGGTCTAGTTGACCCTTCCGAGTTGACGGGGCATCACACTGGTGACTCAAAACGAAGGAACCCAATGAACATTTTGTTTCTTCTTTTTACTTAATGGCTAGCTAGCACCGCTAGTAGGCCTGTGTAGTTATCGCGTCCTTTTACAGGAAACATTTCCAAAGCATGTTGACATGTTTTAACTCGACCTTCATAACTGCATGGCTGGTTTATTAACTACGTTAACTAACTCTGCGTGAAACTGTAACTTTATTATGGATGATAAACTGTTGGCAATGTAAATACTAGCCACCTAGCTAGGACTGTCTGCCAGTAACATCTCTGGACGGGTGGTTTCACTTTTACATGGCGTCTATACTTGCTAACTGTTACTACTGAGAAGTATTAAAAACTTTTCGTAAACACATAGTGGAAAAAGTTCCGATTATGATTGACATATTTGTTCTTTGTCACGGCTGATGTTGTGGATACGTTGTCTGGGCAGTTCATGTACAATGCCGTTAGCTAGCTAGCCAGTCTGCCTCCTGTCAAATCCGGTCTACCATCACTAGAATGCACTGAGAACGACATCCATCTGCCTACATGATGTAATCACGTATTTTTACTCAAATGTTGGAACGGAGATGCTAAATACGTTCAATCGTTTGAAACGGTGTCTGTCACCGTATCGTGGTTTTAAAGCGCATAACATTGTCATCAGTCCATCAGGACACTGTCTGCTGTTAGCTGCCTGACGGCTAGCTAGCCTCGCTCTCTGACTATTGATCACGGAGCACAGGTGTTGTTTTTATTTGCAGGTGCCTCCGAGTGCCCTGAATGTGAGCATCCTACCGGCCAGGGACGGGTCCTAGACGGGAGGAGAGGCTCGGAAGAACCGCCGCTGTAGCCACACCACATCTCAACCACCGAAGCTATGGAGGCCATCGCTAAATATGACTTTAAGGCGACTGCTGAGGACGAGTTAAGTTTTAAACGTGGAGAAATATTAAAGGTAAATACCAGTTAAATAATCTCTCTCAATTTATCATGTGATTTCGTGTTAAATGAATGTTGGTGAATGTTTCCACGTCCTTCGTGTTTGACAGCTGTCATACCACAACAGCGTCATTCTGCTCTTCGCCTGCAGTGTATTAGGTGTCCTATGTGAGTGACGATGTGTTGCTTCGTCATGTTGTTAAATATTGACCAATTATAGCCATATCTAGTGAGACATGTTAGTGTAGTAATGTCTGCCAAGGGTGGCTGCACTACTTAATGTTCTTCGTACTGCAGTAGTGCTCAGACTCAGTTCATATCTACTGATTTTGGTACTCAATCATTGCCCGGAATAGTGATTTGAATATACAAACTAGATTCCAGGAAATGTTTGTCTCGTGAAAGTGAAATAGGTTTCAAGGGAAATTAATATCTACATTCCCTTTCTGCATAGAGCTTTCATATAGTCCTCTCAAGCCTGGAGGTGGTCCGTGAGTGAGTCTGCTGGATGATATAAGGTTGTTCTGTTGTGGGTAAATGCTTGTTCTAGAACAGTTCTTGTTCTAGAACAGTTCTTAATCTAGAACAGCTCTTGTTCTAGAACAGCTCTTGTTCTGTGGTTTCTGTGTGATGCTGGAACAATGCAGGTAGAGTCAGGAGTGCAGTATCTGACTCAGAGGAGCAACCATGACCCTGACCACCAGCAACCCTAACTCTAACCATGACCACCAGCAACCATGACCACCAGCAACCATGACCCTGACCACCAGCAACCCTAACTCTAACCATGGCCACCAGCAACCATGACCACTAGCAACCATGACCACTAGCAACCATGACCCTAACCACCAGCAACCCTAACTCTAACCATGACCACCAGCAACCACGACCACTAGCAACCATGACCCTGACCACCTGCAACCCTAACTCTAACCATGACCACCAGCAACCATGACCACTAGCAACCATGACCCTAACCACCAGCAACCCTAACTCTAACCATGACCACTAGCAACCATGACCACTAGCAACGATGACCACTAGCAACCATGACCACCAGCAACCATGACCACTAGCAACCCTAACCACAAGTGACCCTGACCACAAGTGACCCTGACCACTAGTGACCCTAACCACTGGTGACCCTGACCACTGGTGACCCTAACCCTGACTCTAACCGCTAGTGACCCTGACCACAAGTGACCCTGACCACAAGTGACCCTGACCACTAGTGACCCTGACCACAAGTGACCCTGACCGCTAGTGACCCTAACCCTGACCCTCAAAGGGGGACAGCAGAGCAGCTTATGGAAGCCCTAGTATTTATTTATCTTTATCTTTGTCTGTCTCTCTCTGTCTCTCTCTCTCTCTCTCTCTCTCTCTCTCTCTCTCTCTCTCTCTCTCTCT
>BROE01000018.1:19016053-19084492 GCA_036571765.1 Plecoglossus altivelis
TCTCTCTCTCTCTCTGTCTCTCTCTCTCTGTCTCTCTCTCTCTCTCTCTGTCTCTCTCTCTCTCTGTGTGTGTGTCTCTCTCTGTCTCTCTCTCTCTCTGTGTCTCTCTCTCTCTGTGTCTCTCTCTCTCTGTGTCTCTCTCTCTCTCTCTCTGTGTCTCTCTCTCTCTGTGTCTCTCTCTCTCTGTGTCTCTCTCTCGGTGTCTCTGTCTATCTCTCTGTCTCTTTCTGTCTGTTTGTCTGTCTCTCTCTTTCTCTTTCTGTCTGTCTCTCTTTCTCTGTCTGTCTCTCTCTGTCTCTCTGCAAAGTTCAAGCCATTCTCTATGTGATAGGATATCAGGGATATTAAGGAAGGACACAGAGCCATTGTGGCCATAGAAGGGCTGGGATTTAAATGCAATCATCATAATCCTGAACGTCACTGGGTGGGGTGGAGGGAGAGGGCATGTTGGCGTTATTCATAAGCTTTAGAGCTGGTATTTGTTTGATCTTGCGTGTGTCTTTTTAATGATGGAGAGAGAGAGGGGGAGATGGAAGAAGAGAAGGGGGGGGCAAAGACAGATTGGGGGTGGATAGATAAATATAGCTGCAAAAGAGAGGGTTAGTGTGTTTGTATGGCAGGAGTCAGAGCGAGCTACACTGAGGGGAAATGGATCACATGCTGCTAGCCTTCTGCTCTGCAAAGACTGAATCCTGTACATCCCTAACCCTGCTACTCTCCTCCATCTCTCTCTAACCTGCTCCTCCATCTCTCCCTAACCGTGCTCCTCCATCTCTCCCTAACCCTGCTCCTCCATCTCTCTCTAACCCTGCTCCTCTCCTCCATCTCTCCCTAACCCTGCTCCTCCATCTCTCTCTAACCCTGCTCCTCTCCTCCATCTCTCTCTAACCCTGCTCCTCTCCTCCATCTCTCCCTAACCCTGCTCCCCCATCTCTCTCTAACCCTGCTCCTCTCCTCCATCTCTCCCTAACCCTGCTCCCCCATCTCTCTCTAACCCTGCTCCTCTCTGTCTCTCTCTATCCCTGCTCCTCTCCTCCATCTCTCTCTAACCTGCTCCTCCATCTCTCTCTAACCTGCTCCTCCATCTCTCCCTAACCGTGCTCCCCCATCTCTCCCTAACCCTGCTCCTCTCTGTCTCTCTCTAACCCTGCTCCTCTCCTCCATCTCTCTCTAACCTGCTCCTCTCCTCCATCTCTCTCTAACCTGCTCCTCCCCCTCTCTCTAACCCTGCTCCTCTCCTCCCCCTCTCTCTAACTCTGCTCCCCTCATCCATCTCTCCCTAACCCTGCTCCTCTCATCCATCTCTCCCTAACCCTGCTCCCCCATCTCTCTCTAACCCTGCTCCTCTCCTCCATCTCTCCCTAACCCTGCTCCTCTCATCCATCTCTCTCTAACCCTGCTCCTCCATCTCTCTCTAACCCTGCTCCTCTCCTCCATCTCTCTCTAACCCTGCTCCTCTCCTCCATCTCTCTCTAACCCTGCTCCTCTCCTCCATCTATCTCTAACCCTGCTCCTCTCCTCCATCTCTCCCTAACCCTGCTCCTCTCCTCCATCTCTCTCTAACCCTGCTCCTCTCTGTCTCTCCCTAACCCTGCTCCTCTCCTCCATCTCTCTCTAACCCTGCTCCTCTCCTCCATCTCTGTCTAACCCTGCTCATCCATCTCTCTCTAACCCTGCTGCTCTCTGTCGCTCTCTAACCCTGCTCCTCTCCTCCATCTCTCTCTAACCTGCTCCTCCATCTCTCTCTAACCCTGCTCCTCTCCTCCATCTCTCTCTAACCCTGCTCCTCTCCTCCATCTCTCTCTAACCCTGCTCCTCCATCTCTCTCTAACCCTGCTCCTCTCCTCCATCTCTCTAACCCTGCTCCTCCATCTCTCTCTAACCCTGCTCCTCCAACTCTCTCTAACCTTACATTGCCTGCTTGTTCTAGCTGTCCCAGACATTCAGTCCATTCAGCATTGTATCATTTAGATGCTTTTATCTGGGGTGTCCATCGGATCAAGGGTCAGAAGTGTATTGCTGGTCAGAGGTTAAGGATTAGGCACATGGCAAATCAATAACATCTCAGCTAGCAGGCACTGTACTCTGTTGCCATCAACACAAATCTGTGTTGATGGCAACAGTCTTCTGTATGGGAGAACATGCAGGTAGGGAGCTTGTACGCAAGGTGTGTGTATGTCACAGGCCACATTAGGTGTGTGTGTGTGTGTCATGGGCCACGTTAGGTGTGTGTGTGTATCACAGGCCATGTTAGGTGTGTGTGTGTGTGTGTATCACAGGCCATGCTAGGTGTGTGTGTGTGTGTGTGTGTGTGTATCACAGGCCATGGTAGGTGTGTGTGTATCACAGGCCATGCTAGGTGTGTGTATGTGTGTGTTTCACACTAGGTGTGTGTGTATGTGTGTGTCACAGGCCATACTAGGTGTGTGTAGGTGTGTGTCAGGGGCCATGCTAGGTGTGTGTCTGTCATGGGCCATGCTAGGTGTGTGTATGTGTGTGTTTTACACTAGGTGTGTGTGTGTGTATGTGTGTGTTTTATACTAAGTGTGTGTGTGTATGTGTGTGTTTCACACTAGGTGTGTGTGTGTGTTTGTATGTGTCACAGGCCATGCTAGGTGTGTGTATGTGTGTGTTTCACACTAGGTGTGTGTGTATGTGTGTGTCACAGGCCATACTAGGTGTGTGTAGGTGTGTGTCAGGGGCCATGCAAGGTGCGTGTGTGTCATGGGTCATGCTAGGTGTGTGTATGTGTGTGTTTCACACTAGGTGTGTGTGTATGTGAGTGTGTGTGTGTATGTGTGGTTGAAGTAGGTGTGTGTGTGTTTGTATGTGTCCCTGTGTGAGTGTGCCTGTGTGTATGTGTATGTGTATGTTTACTAGGTGTATGTGTGTATGTTGTTGTCACGGCATATAGGTGTGTTAGGTGTGTGTCAGGGGCCATGCAAGGTGCGTGTGTGTCATGGGTATGCTAGGTGTGTGGTATGTGTGTGTTTTCACATAGGTGTGTGGTGTATGTGTGGTGTACACTAGGTGTATGTTTGGTGAGTGTCAGAAAAACCGGCATCTAGGTGTGTGGTAGGTGTGTGTAGGGGCATGAGCGTGCGTGTGTTGTATGGTATGCTGGTGGTGTGTATGTGTGTGTTAACTAGTGTGTGTGTATGTGTGTGTTTCACCCACCTAGGTGTGTGTGGTATGTTGAGTGTCACAGCATGTAGGTGTGTTTAGGTGTGTGTCAAGGGGTATGCAGGTGTGTGTGTGTGTTGTTGTGTGTGTGTATGGGCACTTTGAATGTGTTCTAACTTCTGCTCATCAGTTAGGGTAGAGACTGACTGAGGACAAGTTAGGGGAGGAAGAGGAGAGGGATTGGAGGAGGGGAAGAGGTTAAGGTTTAGGGATGGAGGAGAGGAGAGGTGAGGAAGGAGGAGTAGAGGAGGAAGTTAAGGAGGGATGGAGGAGAGGAGAAGGGTTAAGGAGGGATGGAGGAGAGGGGAAGGGAGAAGGATGAGGAGGGGAGGAAAGGAGGGGAGAGAGGAGATAGGGGACAGATGAGGAGGGAGAGATAGGGGACAGATGAGGAGGAGGAGAGGGGATAAGAGGACAGATGAGGAGAGGGGATTAAGGGGGACCAAAGATGAGGAGGGAGGAGAGGGGATAAGGGGACCAGATGAGGAGAGGGGATAAGGGACAGATGAGGGAGGGAGGGAGGAGATAAGGGGACCAGATGGGGTGTGTCATACTGAGCATGGTTCTCCTTGAGTCTGAGCTCTCAATCTGGGGGAGGGGAAGTGATCAAGTTAGCACAGAGAGAACGGAGCTAAATATAAAGTCTACTTATAAAATTTGCATATCACAGAAAGAAAAAACTGAATTCTGTCATTTTCACCGCCGGCAGTCTGGCAGAGAAGCAGCTCTGTAACTCGTGGAGGAGGAGGAGAGGGGGGAGGAGGAGGGAAAAGGGGGAGGAGGAGGGAAAGGGGGGAGGAGGAGGGGAAGGGGGAGGAGGAGGGAAAGGGGGAGGAGGAGGGGAAAGGGGGGAGGAGGACGGGAATAGGGGGAGGAGGCGGAGGAGGGGAGAGGGCAGGAGGAGGAGGGGAGAGGGCAGGAGGAGGGGAGAGGGAGAGGGAGAGGGAGGCTGGGGGGAGGGAGGAGGGGGCTAGGGGGAGGGAGAAAGGGTGGAGGGTGGGGGAGGAGGCAGGGAGAGGGAGAGAGGGTGTTAGCAGATAAGTTGGGTTAAGAAAGGAGTGATGGAGAGAAGATATGGATGGGGGAATAGACGTACAGACAATAGTAGTTGAAAGTGAAGTTGGGGAGAGGGGCAGTGGGGAGGGTATGGCTCTATGTTTTAACTTCTGATCCATTCTAAGAAGCTGATGACCTCATGGCTTCCTCTGTGCATGGAGAAGTAGCTTCCACAGGAAATGTTATAGAGATGGAGGGTTAGTTAGAGAGTTGGGAACTTATTTAGGGTTAGTAATTTAGGGTTAATTAGTCGGGCAGTTAGGGTTAGTTAGTTAATAAATTAGAGTGTGAAGTGGCCTCTACTGTTGATGAGCAGGGTTAGTTAGTTAATATGTATGTCATAGTGAAGTTATGGTTAGTTAGTTAATAAGTATGTCATAGTGAAGTAAGGGTTAGTTAGTTAATAAGTATGTCATAGTGAAGTTATGGTTAGTTAGTTAATAAGTATGTCATAGTGAAGTTATGGTTAGTTAGTTAGTTAGTTAGTTAGTTAGTTTATAAGTATGTCATAGTGAAGTTAGGGTTAGTTAGTTAATATGTATGTCATAGTGAAGTTATGGTTAGTTAGTTAGTTAGTTTATAAGTATGTCATAGTGAAGTTATGGTTAGTTAGTTAATAAGTATGTCTTAGTGAAGTTGGTTAGTTAATAAGTATGTCTTAGTGAAGTTGGTTAGTTAATAAGTATGTCTTAGTGAAGTTGGTTAGTTAATAAGTATGTCATAGTGAAGTTAGTTAGTTAATAAGTATGTCTTAGTGAAGTTAGGGTGGTTAGTTAGTTAATAAGTATGTTCAAATTCAAGTTGTGCTTTGTTGTCATTCTGCTATATGCGGGGGCATACAGTGGAAGAAATGTCGTGCCTCAAAGAGCCACGGTGCAACATAAGTACAGACATTCAACAGTACTTTAGCAAAAAGCAATCAATTTAAAATAAATATAATTTTTTTTCCTATCATTAAACTAAACAGGATACAAACTATACAAACCGTACGAATACTTACCGATGTTCATGTGCAAAGAGTATTGTACATGTGCGAAGAATAGATACATATTATTATAGAGTCTTTAGTGCAGTTTGTGTACACACGGGAGTGTGTATGAAAATTGAATAGTGCGGTAGGTGAGTGACTAGTGCAAGTTTTAGTGACTAGTGCAAGTTTTAGTGACTAGTGCAAGTTTTTCCGATAGTCTTAGTTTTTGTATGGGGAATCAGAGAGACCCGGGTCTTCAGGAGTTCAGGGCTCTCGCAGCCTGGGGGTAGAAGCTGTTGATCAGTCTGACAGATCGGGCTTTGATGCTCCGGTATCGTCTATCTGATGGTAGCGGCTGGAAGTGGCTGTGGGAGGGGTGGGTGGTGTCCTTAACGATACTATTGGGCTTGCTGGAGCATCGTGTGTGGAAAATGTCTAGGATGGACAGGAGAGGGGCACCAATGATCCTCGCAGCTGTGTTCACTGTACGCGCTGGATGGTCTTGCGGTTTGCTGCAGTGCAGTTCCCGTAGCAGACAGTGATGCAGCTGGTCAGCACAATCTCAATGGTGCCCCTGTAGATTGTGGTGAGGATGGGTGGAGGGGGACTTGCTCTCTTCAGCCGGAGGAGAAAGTGTAGGCGCTGATGTGCTTTCTTTGAGAGTGGTTGGTGTTGGTCGTCCAGGTGAGGTCCTCTGTGATGTGCACCCACAGGAATTTGGTGCTGCTGACTCTCTCCACAGGTGAGCTGTCGATGGTCAGTGGAGGGTGATCAGCGGAGTTCCTCCTGAAAGTCCCTCAACCTCCTTTGTCTTGCTCGAGTTGAGGGACAGGTTGTTATTCCCACACCATTTCGCCAGCTTTGCCACTTCCTCTCTATAGTTTGTTTCATCGTTGTTGCTGATGAGACCTACCACTGTTGTGTCATCAGCAAACTTGATAATGTGGTTGGAGCTGAACTTGGCAGTGCAGTCGTGGGTCAGCAGCGGGCTGAGCACACAGCCTTGTGGGGCACCTGTGCTCAGTGTGGAAGTGCTTGAGGTGTTGTGGCTGACACGGACTGACTGAGGTCTTTTGGTTAGAAAGTCCAGAATCCAGTTGCAGAGGGAATTTTTCATGCCCAGTATGTTTAGTTTGTTAGTGAACTGTTGTGGGATTATTGTGTTGAATGCTGAGCTGAAGTCAATGTGCAGCATTCTTACATAAGAGTCTTTGTTTTCTAGATGGGAAAGTGCCAGATGGATGGTTGAGGAGATTGCATCGTCTGTGGTGCGGTTCGGACGATATGCAAACTGGACGGGTCGAGTGTGTTGGGGAGGATGGTTTCTATGTTGTTCATGACTAACTTCTCAAACCACTTCATTATGATAGGGGTCAGTGGCTATGGACACTAGCCATTCAGATAGGACACAGGTGATTTCTTTTGTACAGGTATGATTGTTGTGAAGGTACAGGTACGATTGTTGTGGAGGTACAGGTATGATTGTTGTGGATCAGGTATGATTGTTGTGGATGTCATCTATGTTAGTTATAATAATAAGTAATGTCATATGAATATAGGTTATTAGTTATATGTTATGTCTGTGAAGTACTTTGAGATTAGTTAGTTAGTTAGTTAGTTTATAAGTATGTCATAGTGAAGTAAGGGTTAGTTAGTTAATAAGTATGTCATAGTGAAGTAAGGGTTAGTTAGTTAATAAGTATGTCATAGTGAAGTAAGGGTTAGTTAGTTAATAAGTATGTCATAGTGAAGTAAGGGTTAGTTAGTTAATAAGTATGTCATAGTGAAGTAAGGGTTAGTTAGTTAATAAGTATGTCATAGTGAAGTAAGGGTTAGTTAGTTAATAAGTATGTCATAGTGAAGTAAGGGTTAGTTAGTTAATAAGTATGTCATAGTGAAGTAAGGGTTAGTTAGTTAATAAGGAATGTCACAAGTTCAAGTTGAGTTTTATTGTCATTCCGCTGCATGTGGGTGCATACAGTGGAACTAAATGTTGTGCCTCACAGAGTCACGGTGCTACAGAAGTACGAACATACAACAGTACAGGCAAATAACAATCAATTTAAAATAAAAATAATCTTTTTCCTATACATAAACTAAACAGGATACAGACTATACAAACTGTACGAACTGTACGAATACTTACCTATGTGCATGTGCAAAGAGTTTTGTACATGTGCGAAGAATAGATACATATTATTACAAAGTCTTTAGTGCAGTTTGTGAACACACAGCAGTGTGTATGAAAACTGAATAGTGCAGTGGGTGAGAGACTAGTGCAAGTTTTCAGATAGTCTAAGTTTTGTGTTGGGAGTCAGAGAGACCCGGGACAGTTCAGGGCTCTCACAGCCCCCCGCCACACGAACCACGCATGTTATCAGTTGGCAGGAGCGGCTCTGATGCCTCCCGAACCGTCTGCCTGACGGTAAGAGCTGAACGAAGGCTGTTCGGAAGGGTGGGTTGGTCCTAACAAATACATTGGCCTTGCTAGCATCGTGTGTGAGAAAAATGTCTAGGAGCGAGGGGAGAGGAAGCACCAAACTGCCCCTCGCAGCTGTGTGACACTGTCCGCTGGAATGTCTTCGTCTGCTGCAGTTACAGCCCGTACCAGACCACGTGTGCAGCTGGTCAGCACACTCACAATGGTGCCCCTGTAGAATCTGGTGAGGATGGGTGGAGGGAGACTTGCGCTTTTCAGCCGGCAGACAAAGTGTAGGCGCCAATGTGCCTTCTTTGAGATTGACTTGGTGTTGGTGGTCCAAGTGAGGTCCTCTGTGACGTGCACCCCCAGGAATTTGGTGCTCTTGACTCTCTCGACAGGCGAGCTGTCGATGGTCAGTGGGGGGTGATCCGCGGAGTTCCTCCTGAGGTCCATCACAACCTCCTTTGTCTCGCTCAAGTTGAGGGACAGGTAGTTAGCCCCACACCATTTCGACAGCTGTGCCACTTCCTCTATAGTGCGTTTCATCGTTGTTGCTGATGAGACCTACCACTGTTCATCGTTGTTGCTGATGAAACCTACCACTGTTTCGTCATCAGTAAACTTGATGATGTGGTTGGATCTGAACTTGGCAGTGCAGTCATGGGTCAGCAGCATGAAGAGCAGCTGGCTGAGCACACAGCCTTGTCGGGCACCTGTGCTCAGTGTTAAGGTGCTCGAGGTGTTATGGACGACACGGACTGACTGAGATCTTTTGGTTAGAAAGTCCAGAATCAAATTACAGAGGGAATTGTTAAGGCCCAGTACGTTTAGTTTGTTAGTGAACTGTTGTGGGATTATTGTGTTGAATGCTGAGCTGAAGTCAATGTGCAGCATTCTTACATAAGAGTCTTTGTTTTCTAGATGGGAAAGTGCCAGATGGATGGTTGAGGAGATTGCATCGTCTGTGGTGCGGTTCGGACGATATGCAAACTGGACGGGTCGAGTGTGTTGGGGAGGCTGGTTCTTATGTTCTTCATGACTAACTTCTCAAAGCACTTCATTATGATAGGGGTCAGTGCTATGGGACAGTAGTCATTCAGACAGGACACCGGTGATTTCTTTGGTACAGGTATGATTGTTGTGAAGGTACAGGTACGATTGTTGTGGAGGTACAGGTATGATTGTTGTGGATCAGGTATGATTGTTGTGGATGTCATAGTGAAGTTATGGTTAGTTAGTTAATAAGTATGTCATAGTGAAGTAAGGGTTAGTTAGTTAATAAGTATGTCATAGTGAAGTTAGGGTTAGTTAGTTAATAAGTATGTCATAGTGAAGTTAGGGTTAGTTAGTTAGTTAGTTAGTTAATAAGTATGTCATAGTGAAGTTAGTTAGTTAATAATTATGTCATAGTGAAGTTATGGTTAGTTAGTTAATAAGTATGTCATAGTGAAGTTAGGCTTAGTTAGTTAGTTAATAAGTATGTCTTAGTGAAGTTGGTTAGTTAATAAGTATGTCATAGTGAAGTTAGTTAATAAGTATGTCATAGTGAAGTTAGTTAGTTAATAAGTATGTCATAGTGAAGTTAGTTAGTTAATAAGTATGTCTTAGTGAAGTTATGGTTAGTTAGTTAGTTAGTTAATAAGTATGTCATAGTGAACTCTACTGTTGATAACAGAGTCTGTCTAAAGGCTCTAACCACAGTGTTGTGCTCTTCTTCTGAGGCAGCTGTTGGAAACTCAGTCTTTATCTTCTGTTGGCTTAAAATGGAAATGTGGCAGCTTAACTAATACCATGGAGCATGCCGTGTGATCGTGTGTCATCTTGGCTGGAAAACAGGAACCACACACTATTCAAACCGTGTGAGTAACTGTGTCAGAACCAGCCAGTCATCCTGAGAGACAGCACTGTGTCAGAACCAGCCTCACCCAGAGACAGCACTGTTTCAGAACCAGCCAGTCACCCAGAGACAGCACTGTTTCAGAACCAACCAGTTACCCAGGGACCTTCGTACTTATAACACTTACAGTCTGACGTCTTCACGTATCCTGCGTAGCCTAGAAACTAAAGGAATAATTCTTCATGTAAAAATATGCAACATTTTCAGTAGGGTTGGACATTCTGGGGAAGACAAGTTCTTGTTCACATGCTGCTAGCTACTAGTAGCTGCTGAGGATGGCAATACAAATTCGATACAGTACCTGAACACACACAACTTTCTGAAACCAAGAAAACCTCAGTCTCCTGTTACACAAAATGAATTTGAATGGAATATATTAATAAAATACTCAACTATCACTATTAATTTCTTTTAACAAATGTTTCACATTTTCTCAACACAAAGAACACCTACACACCCTCAGTAACACTCTCTGGATTGGCTGAACAGCATGTCAGTTCAGTAACACTCTGGATTGGCTGAACAGCATGTCAGTTCAGTAACACTCTCTGGATTGGCTGAACAGCATGTCAGTTCAGTAACACTCTCTGGATTGGCTGAACAGCATGTCAGTTCAGTAACACTCTCTGGATTGGCTGTAAGGTGTCCTCTGGATGTACCGTAGCTCTAACAGAACAAGTGAGTTACCATAGTCTTTCCCTTGCTTGGTCCCCCCTGGCCTCCTCCCCTCCTCGCTCTCCTCCCTTGCTTCCTCCCCATCTCTCTCGCTCCCTCTCCTCTTCCCCTCCTCGCTCTCCTCCCTTGCTTCCTCCCCATCTCTCTTGCTCCCTCTCCTCTTCCCCTCCTCGCTCTCCTACCTCGCTCCATCCCCTCCTCCCTTGCCTCCTCCCCTCCATCCCCTCCTCCCTTGCCTCCTCCCTTGCCTCCTCCCTTGCCTCCTCCTCCCTTGCCTCCTCCCTTGCCTCCTCCCTTGCCTCCTCCCTTGCCTCCTCCCCTCCTCGCCAACCTCCCTTGCATCCTTCCCTCATGCCTCGCTTCCTCTCCTCTTCCCCTTGTCGCTCTCCTCCCTCCCTCCCCTCCTCCCTTTCCTCCTCCTGGCCCAGCTGGCATGACTACCGTGGGTAGGTAGGCCAGGCTAGCATAGGTGGATATAGATTAGATTAGATTGGTAGAGTGAATATAGATTAGATTAGATTGTAGGGTGGGTAGGTAGGTAGGCCAGGCTAGCATAGGTGGATATAGATTAGATTAGATTGGTAGAGTGGATATAGATTAGACTAGATTGTAGGGTGGGTAGGTAGGTAGGCTAGGCTAACATGGGTGAATATAGATTATATTAGGGTGAATATAGATTATATTAGGGTGAATATAGATTATATTAGGGTGAATATAGATTAGATTAGGGTGAATATAGATTAGATTAGGGTGGATATAGATTATATTAGGGTGGATATAGATTAGATTAGGGTGGATATAGATTATATTAGGGTGAATATAGATTAGATTAGGGTGAATATAGATTATATTAGGGTGAATATAGATTAGACTAGATTCGCTGTGTGAACGTTGCAGGGTGCAACAACCCAGCTCTCATATCCTGTTTCGGGTGCTTTCCACAAAGGCAACTTCGCAACTTTGGCTTTCGTTCCTCTGTCTACACACACACACACACACACACACACACACACACACACACACACACACACACACACCGTCTGCGCTCACGCGTAGATACACGCACATAGACACTAACGCACAGTGTTGTGTAGATATTGACAGAAGCTTCCTTATTGTGTTGCTTATCTTTTGTATTAATTTAACTTTACATTAGCTTGTATTTCTAGAGAAACAGTTTCACAGAAGCCCTACTCACATTCTATCTCTATGGTTACGCAGTTAGGGTACAGGCTCTCTTCTGTGGAGGGGTAACGTGACTGGTTCCATCTTCCTCCCTCTGTCACCTGCTCAGCCTCACTCTGTCACCTGCTCAGCCTCACTCTGTCACACACATGCAGGGAGAGAAAGAGCTGTTGAGAGTCAGGTCTGTTGTAGAGCGAGAGAACAAACACAAGCAGGACAAGAATGGGGAGAGAATCAGTGTGCTGTGCACATCAACAGTGAAATATTTTTGCCATGTTAAACAGTCAAAAAATAAATACCTCCACAAATAAATGTAATGTATGGGAAATGTATGACAGCGTGTGTGTACAGCTCTACACATGGGGCCAGAGGACAGCTGGGAGTGTTTGGCTAGAGCTCAGAGTCCTAATTCTTCGTCTAACACTAACAACAGCTGTCCTTCTATGCACTCCTCCCCCCTCTCTCCCCCTCTCTCCATCTCTCCCCCTCTCCATCTCTCACACCATCTCTCTTGCTACCTCCCCTCCCTCCAGCTCTCCATCTCCCCTCCCTCCAGCTCTCTCTCCCCCCTCCCTCCAGCTCTCCATCTCCCCTCCTTCCAGCTCTCCATCTCCCCTCCCTCCAGCTCTCCATCTCCCCTCCCTCCAGCTCTCTCTCTCCCCTCCCTCCAGCTCTCTCTCTCCCCTCCTTCCAGCTCTCTATCTGATGGAGGGTTGGAGAGGGATGGATGGTTATAGAGGGATGGATGGTTATAGAGGGATGGATGGGTTATAGAGGGATGGATGGGTTATAGAGGGATGGATGGTTATAGAGGGATGGATGGATGGTTATAGAGGGATGGATGGATGGTTAGAGGGGGATGGATTGTTATAGAGGGATGGATGGTTAGAGGGGGATGGAGGGTTAGAGAGGAAGGGAGAGTTAGAGATGCTTTGTAGTATAAAGCTGCTTTATCTGTTCTCTCAGATTAATGTCGTCTTTCTAGTCTAATCCTAGTCTGTTTTGGTCTTCAATCATGGCACTGCCCCCTGACCTACCGTTGTCCTCCATTGCTCCAGCTCTCTGTCTGTCCTACCAGCTCTCTCTCTGTCTGTCTGTCCTACCAGCTCTCTCTCTGTCTGTCTGTTCTACCAGCTCTCTCTCTGTCTGTCTATCCTACCAGCTCTCTCTCTGTCTGTCTATCCTACCAGCTCTCTCTCTCTGTCCTACCAGCTCTCTCTCTCTCTGTCTGTCTATGCTACCAGCTCTCTCTCTGTCTGTCTATCCTACCAGCTCTCTCTCTGTCTGTCTATCCTACCAGCTCTCTCTCTGTCTGTCGATCCTACCAGCTCTCTCTCTGTCTATCCTCCCAGCTCTCTCTCTGTCTGTCTATCCTACCAGCTCTCTCTCTGTCTGTCTGTCCTACCAGCTCTCTCTCTGTCTGTCTATCCTACCAGCTCTCTCTCTGTCTGTCGATCCTACCAACTCTCTCTCTCTGTCCTACCAGCTCTCTCTCTGTCTGTCTATCCTACCAGCTCTCTCTCTGTCTGTCTATCCTTCCAGCTCTCTCTCTGTCTGTCTGTCTATCCTACCAGCTCTCTCTCTGTCTGTCTATCCTACCAGCTATCTCTCTGTCTGTCTATCCTACCAGCTCTCTCTCTCTGTCATATGCCTAGGGGCAGCTCTCTCTCTCTTATGCCTGCAGCTCTCTCTCATGTCTATCCTCCAGCTTCTCTCTCTGTGCTATACTACCAGCTCTCTCTCTGATCTGTTCTATCCTACCAGCTTTTCAGTCTCTGTGTCTCTCCTCACAGCTCTCTCTCTCTCTATCCTGCCAGCTCTCTCTCTGTCTATCCTACCAGCTCTCTCTCTGTCTGTCTATCCTACCAGCTCTCTCTCTGTCTATCCTACCAGCTCTCTCTCTATCCTGCCAGCTCTCTCTCTGTCTATCCTACCAGCTCTCTCTCTATCCTGCCAGCTCTCTCTCTGTCTATCCTACATCTTCCTTCTCTGTCATCTACAGCTCTTTCTCTGTCTACTCCTAGCAGACTCTCTTCTCGTGGTGCTACCGCTCTCTCGGTCTGGTCTTGTCTTATCCTTACCAGCTCTCTCGCTCTCTTCTATCCTACCGCCTCTCTCTCTGTCTATTCCTACAGCTGCTCTCTTCGTCTGTCTGTCTGTCCTACCAGCTCTCTCTCTCTCTGTCTATCCTACCAGCTCTCTCCTTCTCTCTCTGTCATTCTCTCACTCACTAGTCTGTTTGCGTCTTCAATCATGAGCACTGCCCCTGCACTACCGTTGTCCTCCATTGCCTTCCAGCTCTTCTGTCTGTTCCTACCAGCTCTCTCTCCTGTTCTGTCTGTCCTTACCAGCTTCTCTCTCTGTCCTGTCTGTTCTACCAGCTCTCTCTCTGTCTGTCTATTCCTACCAGCTCTCTCTCTGGGTTGTCTATCCTACCCAGCCTCTCTCTCTCTGTCCTACCAGGCTCTCTCTCTCTCTGTCTGTCTATGGCTACCAGCTCTCTCTCTGTCTGTCTATCCTACCAGCTCTCTCTCTCTGTCTGTCTATCCTACCAGCTATCTCTCTGTCTGTCTATCCTACCAGCTCTCTCTCTGTCTATCCTACCAGCTCTCTCTCTCTATCCTGCCAGCTCTCTCTCTGTCTATCCTACCAGCTCTCTCTCTGTCTATCCTACCAGCTCTCTCTCTGTCTGTCTATCCTACCAGCTCTCTCTCTGTCTGTCTATCCTCCCAGCTCTCTCTCTGTCTGTCGATCCTACCAACTCTCTCTCTCTGTCCTACCATCTCTCTCTCTCTGTCTGTTGACCTCCACTCTCTCTCTGCTCTGTCTATCCTTCCAGCTCTCTCTCTGTCTGTCTGTCTATCCTACCAGCCTCTCTCTCTGTCTGTCTATCCTACCATCTCTCTGTTCGTGTCTTATCCTACCAGCTCTCTTTTCTGTCTATCCTACCAGCTCTCTCTCTATCCTGCCAGCTCTCTCTCTGTCTATCCTACCAGCTCTCTCTCTGTCTATCCTACCAGCTCTCTCTCTGTCTGTCTATCCACCAGGCTCTCTTCTGTCTATTCTACCAGCTTCTCTCTGTCTCTCTGCCAGCTCTCTCTCTGTCTATCCTACCAGCTCTTCTCTCTGTCTGTCTATCCTACCAGCTCTCTCTCTCTATCCTGCCCTCTCTCCCTCTATCCTGTCCTCTCTCTCTCTCTATCCTGCCAGCTCTCTCTCTGTCTATCCTACCATCTCTCTCTCTGTCTTATCCTACCAGCTCTTCTCCTGTCATCCTACCTACTCTCTCTCTGTCTATCCTACCAGCTCTCTCTCTGTCTATCCTACCAGCTCTCTCTCTGTCCTACCAGCTCTCTCTCTGTCTGTCTATCCTACCAGCTCTCTCGCTCTCTATCTATCCTACCAGCTCTCTCTCTTGTCTATCCTTTACCAGCTCCTCTCTCTCTCCTCTGTCTATCTCTACCCAGCTCTCTCTCTCCTCTGTCTATCCTACCAGCTCTCTCTCTCTCCTGTCTATGTCCTACCTAAGCTCTCTCTCTCTCTCTGTCTATCCCTACAGCTCTCTCTCTCTCTCTCTCTCCTCTCTTTCTCTCTCTCTGCTATCTCTCCCAGCTCTCTCTCTCTCTCTCTGTCCTACCATCTCTCTCTCTCTCTGTCCTACCATCTCTCTCTCTGTCTATCCTTACCAGCTCTCTCTCTCCTCTGTCTATCACCTCTCTCTCCTCTCTTGTCTTATTCCTAACCAGCTCTTTCTCTCTGTCTATCCTCCATCTCTCTCTCTCTTTCTGGTTCTATTCTTACCAGCTCTCTCTCTCTCTCTCTATCCCTACCAGCTCTCTCTCTCTCATAATTCCTACCAGCTCTCTCTCTCTCTCTCTCTCTTCTCTGTCTATTCCTACCAGTCTCTCTCTCTTCTGTCTATCCTACCAGCTCTCTCTCTGTCTATCCTACCAGCTCTCTCTCTGTCTGTCTATCCTACCAGCTCTCTCTCTGTCTATCCTACCAGCTCTCTCTCTATCCTACCAGCTCTCTCTCTCTATTTATTCTTCAGTTCAAGAATGGGAGAGATGGGGGAAGCTCAGTGATATAACATTCTGGAGATCAAGAAGTTGCTGGTTCAAATCCTACTGTATGGCTTAGGATATTGAACAGTTTATTTCTTCTCTCGTCCCCATCATCCCTCCTTATGTCATGGAAACCTGGTGGAAATGTGTGTGTGTGTCTGCGTGTGTGTGTGTGTCTGATGTTGTTGATTGGCTGTACTGCGTGTGTGTGTGTGTCTTGCGTAGGTTGTGTGTGTACTGCGTGTATGTCTGCTGTTTATCCTGTGTCGGTCTGTGGTGTGTGTGCGTTTGTGTCTGCGTCATAGTACGTTGGTGTGTGTATCTGGTGTGTGCGGTGTGTGTGTGTTCTGTGTGTCTGTGTGTGTCTTGCGTGTGTGTCTGTGTGTCGTGTGCCGTGTGTGTGCGTGTGTGTGTGTGTGCGAGCCTCCCTGACTGTATTGTGGTGTCTGCGTGTGTGTGTGTTCTGCGTGTACGTGTGTGTGTTCACGTGTGTATTTGTGACCACCATGCGAGTGTGTGTGTGTTGTGTGCATGTGTGTGGTCTGTGTGCATGCGTGTGTGCGTGTCTGTGTTGGTCTGTGTCTAATTATGTGTCTGCCGTGTGTGTCTGTGTGTGTGTGCGTGTGTGTGCGTGTGTGTGTGTGTTGTGTGTGTGTGTGTGTGGCGTGCGTGCGTGTTGTGTTGTCTGTCTGCTTGGCCACATCTATTTCGCTCTGGCTCTTTCAATTGAATGTATTATGCTTTATTGCCTTGAATGTTCAGGTTTAACAATGTTGCCACAGCAGTCCGCATGAAAGGGCACATCAAAAAAACGAGTCATTGTCAGTCGTAAACAATCTCTTATGATAATGCCACGATCTGTGTATCTTTGTGTAGATATTCTAGAACAGTAGTATGTGTATGTGTCAGAGTGTAGTATGTACGGCTAACCTGTTTATATTTTGTCTCTCCCCTTCTTCTCTCTCCCCTCTCTACCCCCCCTCTTCTCTCCTCTCTCTCTCTTCCCCTCTCTCTTTATCTCTCCCCTCTCTCTCTCCCCCTCTCTCCTCTCCCCTCTCCTCTCTCTCCCTCTGTCTCTCCCCCCTCTGTCTTCTCCCCCTCTCTCTCTCCCCTCTCTCTCTCCCCCTCTATCTCTCCCCCGACTTCTGCAGGTATTAAATGAATAGATTGTGATCAGAACTGGATACAAAGCTGGTCTGACTGGCGAGCGCTTCATCCCCACAAGAACTACAACTATAATTGAACGGCCCCTCCGTACGTACCGGTCTCACCTCCGCCTGTCTCGCCATAACTACAGATTTCTCTCTCTGCGTGCCCTCTGTCTCTCCTCCTGCCTGTCTCACCTCTTACCTGTCTCACCTCCTGCCTGTCTCACCCCCTGCCTGTCTCTTCTCCTGCCTGTCTCGCCTCCTGCCTGTCTCACCTCCTGCCTGTCTCACCCCCTGCCTGTCTCTTCTCCTGCCTGTCTCGCCTCCTGCCTGTCTCACCTGTTACCTGCCTCACCTCCTGCCTGTCTCACCCCCTGCCTGTCTCACCTCCTACCTGTCTCACCTCCTGCCTGTCTCGCCTCCTGCCTGTCTCACCTCCTGCCTGTCTCACCCCCTGCCTGTCTCTTCTCCTGCCTGTCTCGCCTCCTGCCTGTCTCACCTCCTGCCTGTCTCACCCCCTGCCTGTCTCTTCTCCTGCCTGTCTCGCCTCCTGCCTGTCTCACCTCCTACCTGTATCACCTCCTACCGGGTTTTGCTCCTACCTGTCTTTGCTTTTACCTGTCACTTAAAAACTACATAGAGATGAAGGCCCATCCGTACATACCTGCCTCACCTCAGTGTGTGTGTGGTGTGTGTTGTGTGTGTGTGTGTGGTGTGCTGTGGTGTGTGTGTGTTGTGGTGTGTGTGTGTGTGTGTGTGTGTGTGTGTGTGTGTGTGTGTGTGTGTGTGTGTGTGTGCGTGTGTGTGCGTGTGTGTGTGTGTGTGTGTGTGTGTGTGTGTAGGTGGTTCTTTGGGAAGATCCCCCGGGCTAAGGCAGAGGAGATGCTGAATAAGCAACGCCATGACGGAGCCTTCCTCATCAGAGAGAGCGAGAGCGCTCCAGGAGACTTCTCCCTCTCAGTCAAGTACGAGCACACACACATCATCACTACACACATCACCTCACACACACACATCACCACTACACACATCACTTCACACAACCACACATCACAGCACACACACATTACCACACACACTCACACATCACCACACACACACATCACCTCACACAACCACACATCACCACTACACACACATCACCACACACACATCGTCACTACACACATCATCTCACACAACCACACATCATCACTGCACACACACTCACACATCACCACACACACACATCATCTCACACAACCACACGTCACCGCACACACATCATCACTACACACATCGTCACTACACACATCACCTCACACAACCACACATCACCACTACACACACATCACCGCACACACATCATCACTACACACACATCACCGCACACACATCATCACCTCACACAACCACACACACATCAACACTGCACACACATTCACACATCCCCACACACACACACACATCATCACTACACACACATCACCACACACACACACACATCATCACTACACACACATCACCACACACACGTGTTTCCTGTCAGTCATCAACTCTCTCACTTCCTCATTCTATTCAGGGGGGTGCTGCCCCTTGCTGGTACTGTCTGTCTCACCTGTCTGTCTGTCTGTCTGTCTGTCTGTCTGTCTGTCTGTCTGTCTGTCTGTCTCACCTGTCTGTCTGACTCAACTGTCTGTCTGTCTGTCTGACTCACCCATCTGTCTGTCTGTCTGTCTGTCTGTCTGTATGTATGTCTGACTCACCCGTCTGCATGTCTGACTCATCTGACTCTGTCTGTCTGTCTGTCTGTTTGTCTGACTCACCTGTCTGTCTGCCTGTCTGTTGACTCACCTGTCTGTCTGACTCAGCTGTCTATGTGTCTATCTGCCTTTCTGTGATTCAGGTTTGGTAATGATGTGCAGCACTTCAAGGTTCTGCGTGACGGGGCAGGGAAGTACTTCCTGTGGGTGGTGAAGTTCAACTCTTTGAACGAGCTGGTGGACTACCACCGGTCCACCTCTGTGTCTCGTAACCAGCAGATTTTCCTCCGGGACATAGAGCAGGTCACCCAGGTATGAACTGACATAGGAGATCCTGTCTTTAGGATGAAGTTGTTGTTAATCTAGATTTTTCTGAAAGTTTGGAATGAATTCTGAAACTTCAGCCATCACATGTTAATCCTTATTGTGTGTGCGCCTGCAGCACCCCACCTATGTGCAGGCGTTGTTCGACTTCGATCCCCAGGAGGATGGCGAGCTAGGCTTCAGGCGTGGAGACTACATCCAGGTCCTGGACAACTCTGACCCCAACTGGTGGAAGGGAGGCTGCCATGGTCTTACTGGCATGTTCCCCCGCAACTACGTCACTCCTGTTAACCGGAACATGTAAACACACACACCAGGACAACAAGGACCAGCATCTCCAGCCCCTCTTGGACATCAGGAGGATGTAGGAAGGAGGAGGACAGGAGGACGAAGGTGTGTCTCCTAGATCGGGGGGGGGGTCACAGCTAAACCACCTAGTAGGATTAAACTGTGTAGGAGGAGAAAAGTGTCCCTTCATCCTGTCCTCCATCTCCTCCTCCCTCCAACATCTCCTACCCCATCTCCTCCTCCATCATCTCCTACCCTATCCCCTTCTCCGTCTAAATCTCCTACCCCATCATCACCTCCCTGCATCATCTCCTCCCTCCATCGGCTCCCTCCATCATCTCCTACCCCATCACCTCCTCCCTCACCCTCCTCCCTCTTTCCATCCCCACCTCCCCAACTTCTAAACATTCTGCCTTTCTTTTGTTGGTGCATGTTTTAATCACTTAAATGAAATACCCATTAATCCTCCTAACTCTGTTTTAAAGAAAATAAAATACTTGTGAAAAAAATCTAAGTATTAAAAAAGAAATGTAAAAAAAACAAAAAAAACAGTTCGAAGTATTAGAAAAAAAAAATACAAAAATACGAATGTTTATGCAGTTGCCATTGGTTCCAGACTCCGTGGGTAAATACATCACCTTGAAACAGAACCCAGTTTTTAAGAATATATATTATATATTTCTATGTGTTTGTCTGGTTTTCCTCCTCAAAAATGTTTTTTTTTTTTTTTCCCTTCTAGTCCGTTTGTTGTAAATGATGTTTGCTGGGTATGTCTGAGAGGGCAGGAGGGGAGGGGGGCAGGGGGGGGGGGGGGGGGGGGGGGGGGTGCACACGAACATGCAGCTCTGAGAAACAGTTCTAGAATGAAGTATGTTCTAGAACTGAAGACTGTAGTGTGTTCTTGGTTCTAGAACTTTGAGGGTGGTTTTGGTTTTTGTTTGTCTTATTTTCTAAGATGGAACAAACTTCAGTTGATGTTCATGAAGCTTGTAAGATCAGGATCTGCTGGAGGTTGGGTCCTGGGAGGGTCCTGGATCAGAATACCTGAATGTAGCACAGCCTGAAGTGTTTGGTAGGGAGGGGGGGTTTGTGTTGGGGCTTAGGTTCAGGTAGTGTCAGGGTTTAGGAGGTAGGCCTTGTATTGGTAGGGTTAAGTAGTGTTGGGGTTAATTGGACTGAGGGTGGGGTCTTCAATGTAATGTTGGGGTGGGGTCTGCAGGAGGAGGAGCCCAACAGGTGCTGGATGTGAGACAAGGTGTCCATGTTTCTTGTGGAGATGTGAAGACATGCATTAACTCTATTCACACACATACACACACACACTCTCACATACAGCCATCCTGCAGGTGAGAAGGATGATCACTTTATGTAATTCTGGCCAAGGCGGGTGTGTTTGTTTCGTCACTCTCTCTGGTTAGTGCCTTCCTCTCTGGTGTCTCTGGCCTGCTGCCTGGGTGGAGCTAGTCAGTTCTGCAGTGGGATTCGTGTGTACATGACCCACCCTCACCCCCCCTCCTCTCCTGTTCCCCTCACCCCTCCTCCCTCCTCCTCACCCCTCCTCCACTCCTGTTCCCCTCACCCCTCCTCCTCACCCCTCCTCCCCTGGTTCAACCCATCATGAACCTCCTAACTGAAGTGTGTCTCTCCTGTTATTGTGAATCCTGCTCCGTTTTGGTTGTTTGCTCTTTTGCATTGTTTTTTCTTGTTTTTGTTTCAATTAATAAAATGCAATTATTAAAAAATGACCAAACCATGTGGTGTGGTTTTATTGATTGTGGTCAACTGAATGATTCCTGTGAGGGGAGCGTCTCCTGTATTATAGCCTGACTGTCCTTTTACCAATAAAACACTGTGATGCTCTTCATGTCTCCTGTTTTAACAACGCCCAACATGACCACTAAAGTCCTCACAACATGACCACATAACCAATATAGTCTAGACTAACATGACCACCACATGACCAATATAGTCTAGACTGACATGACCACCACAGTCTGTATTCTAGACTAACATGGCCACCACAGTCTGTATTCTAGACTAACATGGCCACCACATTCTAGAGTCTAGACTAACATGATCACCACAGTCTAGAGTCTAGACTGACACAACCACCACAGTCTGTATTCTAGACTAACATGACCACCACAGTCTGTAGTCTAGACTAACATGACCACCACAGTCTGTATTCTAGACTAACATGATCACCACAGTCTAGAGTCTAGACTAACATAACCACCACAGTCTTGTCTAGACTAACAGGACCACCACAGTCTAGACTAACATGGTCACTAAATGTCTAGAGTAAAGAGGACTGGCAAACACACACACACCTGTCCTGCTTTCAATCATTATTACATTATACTGCATTATATATAAATATCAGACCTAGAGAAAAGCAGAGCAAAGCCACACCCAGCCCTCTGCTGGTGGCCCTCAGGTAGTGGTGGCTCTCTGATGCTGCTGGTGGCCCTCTGATGCTGCTGGTGACCCTCTGCTGGTGGCTCCCTCTGGTGGTGGTGGCTCCCTCTGGTGGTGGCCCTCTGGTGGTGGTGGTAGAATAACAATCAGGGGTGCATGGTATTATTCTCGTTGCACTGATTGGAAAATACATTTACGTAGTTGGCAGGAATCGAAAGTGCGTAGGCAAACTGCAAAATATCTGCATGGATTTCGTTTTTTATCAGGAAACGTGTAATTTTTCTATTTCAATGTTTAAGGTCTGATTTACAAGTTATATTATTCATATCGAACCCTTGAGAGTGTTGAATGCGACTGAATCAGCCAGGGTCACCCACCCATTCATACCCAGCGCTTGGTGTACAGTAGATAGTAAACATTGATTTGCTTAAGAGACTGATGGCCATAATGACGTGGTTGAAAACTAACTTGCTTCCTGCTTCACTTTTACTGAACTTGCTAGAAGAATGGGTACCACGTGACACCCAGGGCCTCCGGTCTGTTTTCTTATCGAATCGGAGAGAAGAAAGATGGCGACTGCATGCAATCGTAAACTGAACGCTGGTCATTCGTTTTGAGCGTTACCACTCAAACCAAAACCGGGGTTTTACGGGACTACCGCATCGATACCTTCACAAGATAAGCATTGCTGCGGTGCCCGTTTCCTGGGCTCTGTTTAAGACGAATAAAGCTACAATTGATACTAACAATCCCAGGTTTATCCAGCATGAGGGGGAGGAGAGGCAGGCCGCCCAAAACCCCTCCGGCCGAGGAGGCTTGTACCGGCCCGGTAAGAGGTCTGAGACCTCGCCGAGCGGTGCGGGAGAAGCCGAGCAGCAGTCCCGAACCCGAGCCTGAAAGACCGAAGAAAGGCCGTAGCAGCACGCGGGGCAAAAGGAAGTCACGGGCATCATCGGCGGGCAGGGGCAAAGGGAGAGGCCGGGTTAGAGGTGGCAGAGGCAGGAGTAGGAGGACCGTGGCTGGAGCGGTGGTCTATGATGACCACGAGAGCGATGAGGAAGACGATGTCGTGAGTTTGCGATCTGAAGAGGAAGAGTTTGTGGAAGAGGACCCGGTAACGGACGTGGAAGAGGAGACGGTAAACGAGGAGTCTGACTGCCTTGAAGATGTACTCGAGGAGGAGGATGATGCTAGCTTCTGTACCGACAGCAGCTTTCGTAGCCAAAGCACTCTCGCCAGTACTCCCGGTAAGCACACGGTGACGCGTTAATAGCAGTAGATTTTTGCACAGTGCAATGACACTTGACGTGAACGGCTTAACTTTTATTCACTTTCACAGTTACTTTGAGGGAAGAGGAGGAAGGTTTGTCTTTATTGTTCAAAATGGAGAATGTCGTGTGTGAGCGAGACTACTACCCGGGCCTTGTGGAACCCGAGCTTCTGCAGAGATGCGCGAGAGCTCCCGTTATCCACATAACCTTTCAGTAAAGACGCGTTTTTAAACGTAGGATACACCATGTGTAGCGATTCTTACGTTTTTGTTTATTTTAATTGTGTGTTATTGACTGGTGAAAGTAGCTAGTTAACCAATGTTACACATGATCTATTCACCAATTATGATGAATCTGTTCTTGTAAGATTCTAGCAGATCATCATTAGACAGGTAACACTTCCTTACCTGACCGTGAACACGGTTCCCTAGCAGGGTCGTGCCAGAGGCCTTTGCGAGATACGGTGCTACGGTGGTCGCCTGAAACTTGTGCTCAAATGAAAAAAGAATCCACTGTGTTAAAAGCAATTTATGGCTTTATCACGTTTTGCGGTGAATGAATGTCGGGTTGTTCAAGCAGACTTTGTGTTTGCGGGGCATTTTACGGGCTGGTTTGAAGTCCCCACCTTGTCAGTATAATCTAGATGTGGAGGGAAGCCACCTACCTAGCGGCTAATGACAAAACCACATGGTCTGTGTTTTGAAAACAAGCGCCCTCCAGTTCACCCGAGACCTCATCCCAGCATCTTCTATCGTCCAAGCGACATTAACGGCTATACAGGAAGCGTTTATGCCTAAATATTAGGATTTGATCACTTGTTTAAAATGGCCCTCTGGAGATTCAGGAATTTTGGGGTTTGTAACAATAATTGAACCCTGATAGGATGGTAATACATGTCCTACACAGTAGCATAGTCACTCCACCTAATCATGAACTTCTTATCATCAATAAACCCATCGTGACTAAATATATACGTATGTAAGTCTTAGTACTCCTGACCTGCTGTGTGTGTGTGTGTGTGCGTGCGCTTGCATGTCATGTGTGTGTGTGTGTGTGTGATGTGGAGCTTGTGTGTGTGTGTTCCAGGCCAGTAAGAACGGTGACCAGATCCATTGTGTCCCCGGGTTGAGAGAGAACTGCCCCCCCCCTGGTTTCGTGCCCCCCCACTCAGTTAGACCTGCTGCATTGCCCCGCCGTCTACTCCTGCATACCCTGGGCTTCGAGTACCCTACGCGAAGCTTCTGCCGCTCGTTCCCCGTCCTATTCCCACCCTCGCAGCCCAATGTCCCCCTTCCCCATGTTTAGAGACGGATTGTGCGGCGCCTGTGGAGGCCGGTGAGGCAGGCACCCCTGCCTGCCGTTCTGAGACCCACACATGGGCTGCGTAGAGAGACACAACACGAAGACGACGTTGGAGCAAACCTAAGGCAACAGAGGCCAGCAACACCTGGTTTGGCCCGGCCGACCTGAGGGACAGCATCAACTCCACCTTGTTCTTCCTGGATGGGATGACATGGCCTGAGTTAGTGCGGGTTTACTGCGAGAGCGACCGTGAGTTCCAGCACGTTCTGCCTCACCTGGAGGGGGAGGACTATTCTTGTGGGCCTCCGGCCAGCAAGGTGAAGGTGCTGCAGTTTCTTGTGGACCAGTTCCTCACCAGCAGCCTGGCACGAGACCAGCTGATGTCCTCAGAAGGAGTGGTTGCCTATGACGACCACTGCCGCGCATGCCATCGTCTTGGCGACCTGCTGTGCTGCGAGCTGTGCTCAGCTGTGTATCACCTGGAGTGTGTGGAGCCTCCACTGGCCGCTGTGCCTGAGGATGACTGGCAGTGTGAGGTGTGTGTGTCCCACCAGGTTCCTGGCGTGTGTGTGTCCCACGCACAGCAGACCAGACCGTACCTCCGCCACCAGCCCCTGGGATACGACCGACATCGGAGGAAGTACTGGTTTCTAAACCGTAGGATTATAGTGTGAGTAGGTCTGGACAGAGGAAGGGGATCGCATCCATTTGATCGATTCTTAGTCCAATACAGTTTTCTGAATCCAGTTCTACTTGATTCCTTTTTTTTTTTTTTTTTTTTACAAAACTAGAAAGAAAAAAGTAAAGAATGAAATGTTCTTTTAGATAGCTCTAACATGCAAATAGACAAAGGAGAATATCCATTGATATTTCAGTGAAAAACTAAAAATGTTGTGCTTGTGTTTTTATTCAACAATATTAGGAGGCCTGTTGTCTTCTCCTGTAGGCTTCTAAATACAATAACTATGAAAAGCATCCAAAGTTGATATAAATACGATGGAAGGGTAGCTTAACATACAATTTTTATTTCTTGAAAAATTCAGTTTAGTTTACCTCCTGTTTCTTTTAATTCTGTCAGCCGATCATTTGAATGCAGTGGCAGTAGACTATATTTGACTTGATTAGGCTTGTTATTCCAGTTGTAAAGTTATCTAACCCTGTTAGGGTACAGGACTAACAGTCCTGTACATGTGAAAGTGTGTGTGCGTGCGTGCGTGCATGGGGGAGGAAGTGTGTTTTAGTCCTGTACATGTGAAACTGTGTGTGTGCGTGTGTGTGTGCAGGGAGGAGGAAGTGTGTTTAGTCCTGTACATGTGAAACTGTGTGTGTGTGTGTGTGTGTGTGTCCGCGCGCTTGCAGGGAGGAGGAAGTGTGTTTAATCCTGTACATGCTAAACTGTGTGTGTGTGCGTGTGTGTGTGTGTGCAGGGAGGAGGAGGTGACTGGTCCTGAGGCTGAAGGGAGTGTGTGGTACTACAGCTCCAAGCTGCAGCTGCAGGAGCTGCTGTCCAGGCTGGATGCTTCGTATTGGGAGGCTGATCTGGTCTGCAGTCTGGAGGAGCAGAAACAGGAGATGCACACACACATGGACGTTACCATGGAACTCACCTGCAAGGCCCGCAAACACAACCCTGACTTCCTCTCTGCTGCCAATGGTAACCAGACACACACACACACACACACGCTTAGGGATACACATAGACACACACTTAGGGATACACACACGTAGGGATACCCAAACGAGCAGAGACAGGCACACACATACACACATGAGCAGAGACTTACACATACACACACTTACTCATACACACACTTACACATACACACACTTACACATGCACACACGAGCAGACATGCACATACTCACACATGCACACATTCACACATGCACACACTCACACATGCACACATTCACACATGCAGGTGAGGCAGGTGACCTGGTGTGTCTGTGTGCAGAAGAGGTGCAGAAGCGACTGAGGGCCATAGAGGAGGAGAAGCAACGTGAGGAGGAGAGAGAGGAGAAACTGTCTGGAGAGCAAGACAACACACATGGTGACACACATCTACCCCCCCCCCTGCGTCTCTCCTCTCTCCCCTGCTCTTTTTCTTTCTTCTCCCCTGATTCTCCCCTTGATGTCTCTCTCCCTTCCCATTCCCCCCCTTACTCCTCTCCTCTCTTTTACCTGTCTCTCCTCTCTCTTGCTCCTCTTCCCCTGTCTCTCCTCTCTTCCCCCTGTCTCTCCTCTCTTCCCCCTTTCTCTCCTCTCTTCTCCCTGTGTCTCCTCTCTTCCCCCTGTCTCTCCTCTCTTCTCCCTTTCTCTCCTCTCTTCTCCCTGTCTCCTCTCTTCCCCCTGTCTCTCCTCTCTCACGCTCCTCTCCTCTCTTTCTCCTGTCTCTCCTCTCTTTCTCCTGTCTCTCCTCTCTTTCTCCTGTCTCTCCTCCTTTCTCTCCCACTCTCCTCTTCCCCTGTCTCTCCTCTCTTCCCCTGTCTCTGCTCTCTCTTCCCCCTGTCTCTCCTCTCTCTCCCACTCTCCTCTCTTCCCCTGTCTCTCCTCTCTTCCCCTGTCTCTCCTCTCTCTCCCTCTCCTCTCTTCCCCCTGTCTCTCCTCTCTCTCCCACTCTCTCTCCTCTCTCTCTCCCTCCCCTTGAATGTGATGAGACGTGCTTCTCTCATCATCTGACTAATGTTTTCTTCTCTACAGAGAAGCAGCTGGAGTCCCACGATGAGAACAACCTTGACCAGACGCAGCCCCAGACCCAGCCCCAGACGCAGGCCCAGCCCCAGACGCAGGCCCAGCCCCAGACGCAGCCCCAGGCCCAGACGCAGCCCCAGACCCAGACCCAGCCCCAGACGGAGCCCCAGCTCAAGACAGAGCCCCAGACGGACTGTGCCGGCCCATGCCGGACGCCAGAAAAACCAGACTTGTGTGACAGCCTCTCCCAGTCCTCCTTCACCAGCCAGGATGCACCAGGTAATACTGACCTGCTGCAAGTCACTGACATGATTAAGTTATCTATAATGGCTATGGAATCAGGAACATGCTAATGGTGTGTGCTTGGCGTGTGTCTGTGTGTCAGTTGATGGCCGAGAGCAGGTAAATGGACAGGTGAGCCAGCAGAGGAGTCTGCAGAGCAGCTTAGCAGGAAGCCCCACCCCCCCAGACCGTAAGGAGGTGAGGACACACCTGGTCACCTGACACACCTGGTCACCTGACACACCTGTCAACCTGTGACTGATCTTGTGTATTACCGGGTAGAGGTCAAGTGTCCTTGGTCTGAGGTCATTAGCGTGTCTGTCACACATGACCAGTTCTAAAATCAGGAAGTTCTGCCTGTTGGTTCTCCACAGGCCTGCTCCTCCCTGGCTACGGGCCCAGCCCGTGGGGAGCTCCTGGACGGCCTGTTCAGGCTAGGCCAGGAGGGGCAGCACCGCCAGTACCAGAACCAGTACAGCAGCAACACACTGGCCCTCAACAAGCACCAGCACCGTGAAGAGCAGGACAAACGACGCCATCTCTCCCACAAGTTCAGCCTGACACCAGCGGCTGACTTCCAGTGGAGTGGCTCTGTCCATGGCAGTCGGGTGGAGACTGTGTCCACGCTCAGGGCCACTATTGTGCAGCTGGAGAGCTGTTTACCAGCCGTGTTCATGCACCTCAACTGGGCATCGCACAGGTAGGCCTCTAACACCTGTCCTAGCTAGGCCTCTAGCACCTGTCCTAGCTAGGCCTCTAGCACCTGTCCTAGCTAGGCCTCTAGCACCTGTACTAGCTAGGCCTCTAGCACCTGTACTAGCTAGCACCTGTCCTAGCTAGGCCTGTAGCACCTGTACTACCTAGGGATCTAGTTGTCCAGGTGTGCTTTCTAGCCAGGTTTACCTGTTGGCAGTAAGTGAGATGTCATTCCTTCCAGGAACAACTGGATCCGGGCGGTGCACATGTGCAGCAAGGCCCGGGAGTTTGCTCTGGCACTAGCTATACTGGAGTGTGCCATCAAACCTGTCGTCATGTTGCCAGTCTGGAGGGACTCACTGGGTCACACCAGGTAACCGTACACCTGGTAACACACCTGGAATTACATCAGACAACACTCCTCCTCACCTGGTAACTGCCCACCCAGGCTGCGTCGTATGACTGCTGTGGAGCGCGAGGAAAAGGAGAAGCTGAAGAAGAGGGAGAAGAAGATGGAGGATGAGGAGACCATGCAACAAGCCACCTGGGTCAAATACTCCTTCCCTGTCAAACACCAGGTACCACACACACACACCAGGTACCACACACACACACCAGGTACCGCACACGCACCAGGTACCGCACACGCACCAGGTACCTCGCACACACACCAGGTACCACACACACCAGGTACCACACACACACCAGGTACCACACACGCACACACACCAGGTACCACACACGCACACACACCAGGTACCACGCACACACACCAGGTACCACACACACACACCAGGTACCACACACATACACACCAGGTACCACTCACACACACACACCAGGTACCACTCACACACACACACCAGGTACCAGGCACACACACACACCAGGTACTACACACACACACACACCAGGTACCACACACATACACACCAGGTACCACACACACACCAGGTACCACTCACACACACACACCAGGTACCACTCACACACACACACCAGGTACCAGGCGCACACACACACACCAGGTACCACACACACACACACACACCAGGTACTACACACACACACACACCAGGTACCAGGCACACACACACACCAGGTACCACTCACACACACACACCAGGTACCACTCACACACACACACCAGGTTCCACACACACATACACACCAGGTACCACACACACATACACACCAGGTACCACACACACACCAGGCACACACTGACACCTGTCCTCTGTAACCTGTCCTGTGTCGCAGGTGTGGAAGCAGAGGGGTGAGGAGTACAGGGTGACAGGCTATGGAGGGTGGTGCTGGGTCAGCAGAACACATGTTCCTCGCTTCCTTCCCCGGTTACCTGGCAACACCAACGTCCACTACCGCACCAAGGGTAACTATGCTCTGTAGCAGAATGCAGAATACAGATCATGTTTGTGTACAGGATGCTCTCATCCAAGCAACGTGGGTGGGATTTGAACTAGCAACCTATTACATTCCAGTCAGAAGCTCCATCACTGAGCTACAGCAGTGTTAGGCTACAGCGGTGTTAGTCTACAGCAGTGTTAGTCTACAGCGGTGTTAGGCTACAGCAGTGTTAGTCTACAGCGGTGTTAGTCTACAGCAGTGTTAGGCTACAGCAGTGTTAGGCTACAGCGGTGTTAGGCTACAGCGGTGTTAGGCTACAGCGGTGTTAGGCTACAGCAGTGTTAGTCTACAGCAGTGTTAGGCTACAGCAGTGTCTACAGTGGTAATATAGGCCACAGCAGCAAGGCAGCATTGAACATAAGGCAGCATTGAACATAAGGCAGCATTGAACATCAGGCAGCATTGAACATCAGGCAGCATTGAACATCAGGCAGCATTGAACATCAGGCAGCATTGAACATAAGGCAGCATTGAACATAAGGTTATTTAACTGCCTTTTTGTTCCTGCCTCAACTCCAGCCCCAGCTCCCCCCTGTCCTTCAGATGAGGACGGACCGAGCAGGACGGACGACAAGATGGAAGTCGACCCCAGCCCAGAAGACGCGTGTCCTGATGAGCTGAAAGGTACTGTTACTTTGGCTAATACAGTTACTAATGTTTTATCCTGACATGAGTGAGGTTATCACTTTGATATTACCGTGTTTTTATAATGTAATAACCTCACTTTTACTGTGTAGGTGAATCATATGGACCCTCCTACCTGGCTGTGAAGGAGGAGCCTAACGATAATCAGGTGACAAACATGGAGGTGGAGTCTGAGCCCCAGAGAGACTCCAGAGCGGGCGAGTCCAGAGCGGGCGAGTCCAGAGCGGGCGAGTCCAGAGCGGGCGAGTCCAGAGCGGGCGAGTCCAGAGCGGGCGAGTCCAGACCAGGGTGCCCGTCAGGCTTGTGTCCTGGGAGCTACGAGCTGGTGAACGTGAGTGAGGGCTTGCAGCTGAGGACAGCCTACAGGAAGAAGGTGAAGTCTTCTCGTCTGGACGGCCTTCTGGAGCGCAGGGTCAAGCAGTTCACCCTGGAGGAGAGGCAGAGGCTGGAGAAGCTGAAGGTCTCCTATACCCTCCCCAGGACCTCAACCTCTTCCCTGGACACCCAGCCCAGGACCTCAGCCTCTCTGGGACCATTCAAAGCAGAAGCGGTGGTGAGAGACGAAGTGAGCAAAAGGCTGGAGTTTGACAAGGAGATGGTTGATGACCAGAAAACTCCAGGAGAGACGGACACACTGGATGTACGGTTAGGCTCCGCCCAGCCCACAGCTAAAGGGACAATAGGGGAGCTGAAAGGAGGAGCTACTGGGACAGCCAATCATATGCATGGGAATGGAGAGTCTCAGAGGCTTTTGGCAGCTGAGCAGACAACGTTGGCTGCCAAGTCTGAGGCAGAGAGGACCGCTTTACCCTGCCAGACAGGAGGCAGCGGGCAGGTACACAGCCAGGTGAATGGGGGGTGTGGGACCAGTAGCCTAGAGGCAGGTGAAGGAGTCCGTCCTGGCCTGGGGGCGGGGCCAGGAGAAGGGGCGGGGCCTGTCCCATCCCTGATGAATGGTGGCCTTCAGGACAGTCTTAAGGTCAGCAATCCTACACTTGCCAGGCCTCTGCAGCCAGCCCCATCGTCCCTCACCTCCTCCCCCCAGAACATGGCCCCTCACCCCCACTCCCCTGCCCTGGGCGTCATCTCTCAGGAGACCAAAGCTGTCACCATGCCTAACGTCCCACGGGGCGGAGCAGGGAGTGGAAGCTCCATGTCGGTTTCCAGGGAGTACTCCACCAGGGGACGGGTCCGTCTTCTCCGCGCTGCCCGTAGCCGCAGGGCCCGTTCGGGCATCGCCTTGCCCTCGTACCGCAAGTTTGTGACCAAGAGCAGCAAGAAGAGCATCTTCATCCTGCCGAGTGACGAGCTGCATCGTCTGGCTCGCAAGGCGGGCATCAGAGAGGTGCCCATCTTCAACTACAACGCCAAGCCAGCGCTGGACGTCTGGCCCTACCCTTCCCCTAGACCCACCTTTAGCATCACCTGGAGGTGAGGGTTCTGCTGCAGAAGGATAACTTGGTTATGTACCTGTGGTACGTATCTGTACCTGTGGTATAGTACCAACATTTCAGTAGTGGTACCAATGCCAAAGCAAAGTGCTACCTGATGCTAAAGCAAAACAATCAAAACAGGTTACTAAACAAATCATTTGTTGACAGTCAACAGTTACCAACAATAGCTCTTGAAATTGTAGTTACGCTGCAAGCACAAAATATAAATCTTTATCCAAAATTCCAGAACACAAAGCCCTGGTTCTTGTTCAATGATCAGGTAGTTCAATGTTAGTTAGATATGACTTCCTGTACTGCTCTGCAGGTATCTATAGTTCAATCACCTGTACTGCTCTGCAGGTATCTATGGTTCAATCACCTGTACTGCTCTGCAGGTATCTGTAGTTCAATCACCTGTACTGCTCTGCAGGTATCTGTAGTTCAATCACCTGTACTGCTCTGCAGGTATCTGTAGTTTAACCTCCTGTGCTGCTTTGCAGGTATCGTCTCCAGACTGTACGTTCCCTTGCAGGGGTTGGCCTGCTCTTGCGGCTGCTGTGGGCATGTCTTCGCTGGGATGATATGGCTGTTAAACCTGCTTCCAACACTGGCACCTCCAGGAAAGGTGGGTGAGGAGCGTTGGTGCTTCCTCGTATCATCAGCTGCTTCCTTGCTGGTCTTGCTCACTGCTGCATCCCTCGCCTCCCCCTTTTCTGGCCTTTCCTCTCCCCCCATCCCTTCCTCTACCTCTCCCCTCCTCAACCTCTCTCCTCCACCTCTCCCCTCCACCTCTACCTCTCCCCTCCACCTCTACCTCTCCCCTCCTCAACCTCTCTCCTCCATTCCCACCTCCACCTCGCTTCACTTCACTCCTCCTCCACCTCTTCCCCCATGCCCTCCACTCCCTTTCTCTGGCTCAGAGACTACGGAAACTGAGAGTACCACAACAGAGATCATCAAGCGTCGGGATGTTGGCCCCTACGGCATTCGCTCGGAGTACTGCATCCGGAAGATCGTCTGCCCTCTGGGTATCCCGGACACTCACAAAGGTATCTCTTAGTCCTCGTCCCAGCCTTAACCTCAGTACCCAGTACTACGTTCTAGTCCTAGCCCTAACCTCAGTACCCAGTACTACGTTCTAGTCCTAGGTCCCAGCCCTAACCCCAGTACCCAGTGTTAGGTTCTAGTCCTAGCCCTAAACCCAAACCATCTGTCTTAAACCCAAGCCTTTGGTCTCAGATTTAAGCGATTCCATTACTTTACTTATGCTGTGTCGTCGTCCCCCGTCCGTCCCCCCCGTCCGCCCCCCACAGACACCCCAACCCCCCAGCGGAAGGGGCTCCGCTCCAGTGCCCTGCGCCCCAGGAAGTCCATACCCACCAAGCAGACGGGCCCTGTCGTCATGGAGACCTGGGTGGCGGAGGAGGAGTTGGAGCTGTGGGAGATCAGGGCCTTCTCAGAAAGGTGAGTGTTTCTGTTCTGAGCCTGGGGGCTGACACACTTCCTGTTCTGAACCTGGGGGCTGACACACTTCCTGTTCTGAGCCTAGGGGCTGGCACACTTCCTGTTCTGAGCCTGGGGGTTGACACACTTCCTGTTCTGAGCCTGGGGGCTGACACACTTCCTGTTTGAATGCGTGCGGTCCTGCTCCTTAGGGTGGAGAAGGACCGTCCTCACACTGCGGAGGAGGTGAAAGCTCAACTGGAGATGCAGCTTAAACAGCAGAGACTGGTGGCTCAACAGGTACTACTCTCTCCCTAACCCTGTACACCCTCTACATGTACACTCTCTACATGCACACCCTCTACATGTACACTCTCTACATGCACACCCTCTACATGTACACCCTCTACATGTACACCCTCTACATGTACACCCTCTACATGTACACCCTTTACATGCGCACCCTCTACATGTACACTCTCTCCCTCACCCTGTACACCCTCTACATGTACACTCTCTACATGTACACTCTCTCCCTCACCCTGTACACCCTCTACATGTACACCCTCACCCTGTACACCCTCTACATGTACACCCTCTACATGTACACTCTCTACATGTACACCCTCTACATGCACACTCTCTACATGTACACCCTCTACATGTACACCCTCTACATGTACACCCTCTACATGTACACCCTCTACATGCACACTCTCTACATGTACACTCCCTATGGGTAGGTTCTGTACAGCAACACTCTACTGGTAGGTCTGTATTCAGGTCAGACTTTCTCCTGGTAGGACTGTGTGCAGGTAGGATTGTACACGGGTATATTACAGGTACAGTACAGGTAGAGTAAAGGTAGAACTGTACAGGTAGATTACAGGTACAGTTCAGGTAGGACTGTACAGGTAGATTACAGGTACAGTACAGGTAGGATTGTACAGGTAGATTACAGGTACAGTACAGTTAGGACTGTTTGAATTCTGCATTCCCTCTCCACTTTCAGTTGGACCCTAAAGGTTCTCCACTCTCACACAACCCTCCAGTTCCCACTGCGTTGGAGGATGTAAACAACTATGACCTCTAACCCTCTGTGACCCCTGACCGGTAACCTGTGACCCTCTATGTTGCAGAAGCGTCTAGAGCAGCAGAGGTATAGCTCTCCTGTGTCCTCCTCAATCCCAAGAGTCATGGGGGGGTCACCAGCCCCGCCCAGCTGCAGGCTGGCCACGCCCCCCTCTTACCAGCCTTCCAGGAACTTCCAACAGAGTTTTGCTTCCTGGGTGTCAGAAGGACACAACAGCAGTCCAGGTGAGGATGAGCAGGGCAGGTACAGCTCTGCCTGCCTGTCTGTGTGTCTGCCTGTCTGTGTGTCTGCCTGTCTGTGTGTCTGTCTGTGTGTGTGTGTGTGTGTCTGTCTGTCTGTGTGTGTGTTTGTGTGCGCTATGCAGCGTGGTTAGCATGGGTACTGCTGGTGGGTAGCAAGAAAAATTGCCAAGTTGGAATATTGTCCTTTTTCCAAAATTGAATATTTAGTGTGTGTTCTCAGATGGGGCCCAGCAGAAGACCCCCTCCACCCTACGCACCTACAGTGTCCGCCACCCCACCACCACTGTCTCCGCTCGGCCCTCCGCCCCTGAACACACAGGTAACCAGTCACACGTCCATCAGTCTACCTGTCTGATGGTCTGCACTGTCTGTACCTGTCTGATGGTCTGTACCTGTCTGATGGTCTGTACTGTCTGGTGGTCTGTACCTGTCTGATGGTCTGCACTGTCTGATGGTCTGTACCTGTCTGATGGTCTGTACTATCTGGTGGTCTGTACTGTCTGGTGGTCTGTACCTGTCTGGTGGTCTGTACTGTCTGTACCTGTCTGATGGTCTGCACTGTCTGATGGTCTGCACTGTCTGGTGGTCTGTACTGTCTGTACTGTCTGGTAGTCTGTACTGTCTTATGGTCTGTACTGTGTGATGGTCTGTACTGTCTGTACTGTGTGATGGTCTGTACTGTCTGTCCCCTGTGGGTTGATGCACCATGTAGTCTAACTCCGCTCATCATCCAGGTAATGAGTCATTATTATATCAGCCTGGATGGTAGCATCCCAGGAACAGAGTTAATGACCCCTGCATTTGACCGTAGCTGTTAGGCTTTCTCGCTCGGTTTAATGGCACAACACAGACACGTAAAGGTCCTCAATGCTGCATGGAAGAGTGTAGCAATGCAAGCAAGGATGCCTGGTTTGTAAGACTTGTGACATGTTTATTGTAAGCCAATAGAATAGACAAGTCATCTGGTGACCCCATAAACGTACTGTTGAAACTACATGTCAAGTTGTCCTCTGTATCAAACCACTGCTGAGTTCGGTGGATTAGCTGCTGTGTTGCGGATTGCATTCTACTGACACCAATATACTGGACATTTGAAGAAAGTAAAGATATTGAGATGTATACAGTTACCGGTTTATGGTCACTATGTCTGTGTCTGTCCACCTGTCTAGTTTGTCCTCAGGCCCCTCCTCCAGACCAGGGTCATGTGACCCAGCAAGGCCAGTCTGCATCGAGCCCTACCTCAGGACCCACAGTGGGGGGCCCTGTGTCCCCTGCACTGGCCCCTGAGACCCCCACCTCAGCAGCCCCAGCCCCCCCGCCCCCCCGCCCCCAGCAGGGCCAGGTCAAGCTAACCCTGGCTCAGCTAACACAGCTCACAGAGGGCTCTCAGGTGAGGTCTCAGGGCTCTCAGGTGAGGTCTCAGGACTGTACACGCCTCCAGACTGGAGGGAGAAACACTTCCTTTTATTAAGACCATTTATGTACATTTATGTTATGAACATGTATCCATGTTAGGCAGTACAGTTAGCACTGTATCCACATGAGGCAGTACAGTTAGCACTGTATCCTTGTGAGGCAGTACAGTTAGCACTGTATCTACATGTGAGGCAGTACAGTTAGCACTGTATCCATGTTAGGCAGTACAGTTAGCACTGTATCTACATGAGGCAGTACAGTTAGCACTGTATCCACATGTGAGGCAGTACAGTTAGCACTGTATCCACATGTTAGGCAGTACAGTTAGCACTGTATCTACATGAGGCAGTACAGTTAGCGCTGTATCCACATGTGAGGCAGTACAGTTAGCACTGTATCCACATGTGAGGCAGTACAGTTAGCACTGTATCCATGTGAGGCAGCACAGTTAGCACTGTATCCTGGTGTGAGGCAGTACAGTTAGCGCTGTATCCACATGTTAGGCAGTACAGTTAGCACTGTATCTACATGAGTTAGTACAGTTAGCGCTGTATCCATGTTAGGCAGTACAGTTAGCACTGTATCTACATGAGGCAGTACAGTTAGCGCTGTATCCATGTTAGGCAGTACAGTTAGCACTGTATCCACATGTGAGGCAGTACAGTTAGCACTGTATCCACATGTGAGGCAGTACAGTTAGCACTGTATCCATATGAGGCAGTACAGTTAGCACTGCATTGGTATGCGCTGCTTGGTCATATAAAGGCTTCTTGTCTGATTGCTAATATGTCTATGCTTTTACTGTGTTCTTAAAAAGTTCAAGTTCAAGTTGTGCTTTATTGTCATTCCGCTACATGCGGGTGCATACAGTGGAACGAAATGTCGTGCCTCACAAACAAAGTAATGTTAATATTGTGTGTTTGTTGTGCAGGGCTCCAGCCAGGGGCTGACTGTGGTGATCCAGGGCCAGGGTCAGACCAGGGGCCAGCTCCAGATCCTTCCCCCAGGGGTGTCTGTCATACCTGGTCTGGGACAACAGCTTATGCAGGCTGCCATGCCCAATGGCCAGGTGCAACGTTTCCTCTTCACCCCTCTACCCCCTGACTCTACATCTGCCCCAGCCTCTACACCAGCCTCTGCCCCTGCCTCTACATCTACCCCTGCCTCTACATCTGCCCCAGCCTCTACACCAGCCTCTGCCCCTGCCTCTACATCTACCCCTGCCTCTACATCTGCCCCAGCCTCTACCCCAGTCCCTGCCCCTACACCAGTCTCTACATCTGCCCCTGCCTCTAAAACCACCTCCACTCCTCCATCTACCCCTGCCCCTGCCTCTACATCTGCCTCTACACCAGCCCCTGCCTCTACACCAGTTTCTACATCTGCCCCTGCCTCTAAAACCACCTCCACTCCTCCATCTACCCCTGCCTCTACATCTGCCTCTACCCCAGCCCCTGCCTCTACACCAGTCTCTACATCTGCCCCTGCCTCTAAAACCACCTCCACTCCTCCATCTACCCCTGCCTCTACATCTGCCTCTACCCCAGTCCCTGCCTCTACACCAGCCCCTGCCTCTACACCAGCCCCTACCTCTACATCTGCCCTGGCCTCTACCCCAGCCCCTACCTCTACACCAGCCACTGCCTCTACACCAGCCACTGCCTCCACACCAGTCTCTACATCTGCCCCTGCCTCTAAAACCACCACCACTCCTCCCTCTACCCCAGCCCCTGCCTCTACATCTGCCCCTGCCTCTACATTTGCCCCTGCCTCTACATCTGCCTCTACCCCAGCCCCTGCCTCTACATCTGCCTCTACCCCAGCCCCTGCCTCTTCCCCAGCCCCTGCCTCTACCCCAGCCCGTGCCTCTATACCAGTCTCTACATCTGCCCCTGCCTCTACACCAGTCTCTACCCCAGCCCCTGCCTCTACAACCACCCCTGCCTCTGCTTCCACAATCACCTCTACCGCCTCCACTATAAGCACTTCAGCCTCTACCTCCTCTGCCTCCTCCACCCTGGCTCCAGCCTCTATACTGGCCCCAGCTCCAGCCTCCACCCTAGCTCCAACCTCTACCCTGAAACCAGCTCCAGCCTCTACCCTGAAACCAGCTCCAGCCTCTACCCTGGTTCCAGCCTCTAAACTGACCCCAGCTCCAGCCTCCACCCTGAACCCAACTCCAGCCTCTCCCCTGAAACCAGCTCCAGCCTCTAAACTGGCCCCTGCTCCAGCCTCTACCCTGGCTCCAGCCTCCACCCTGAACCCAGCTCCAGCCTCTATACTGGCCCCTGCTCCAGCCTCTACCCTGGCTCCAGCATCTATACTGGCCCCAGCTCCAGCCTCTACCCTGGCTCCAGCCTCTACCCTGAACCCAGCTCCAGCCTCTACCCTGAAACCAGCTCGATCCTCTAAACTGGCCCCTGCTCCAGCCTCTACCCTGGCTCCAGCCTCCACCCTGGCCCCAGCCTCTATACTGGCCCCTGCTCCAGCCTCTAGACTGGACCCTGCTCCAGCCTCTAAACTGGCCCCTGCTCCAGCCTCTACCCTGGCCCCAGCCTCTACGCTGGCTCCAGCCTCTACCCTGGCTCCAGCCTCTATACTGGCCCAAGCTCCAGCCTCCACCCTGGCTCCAGCCTCTAAACTGGCCCCTGCTCCAGCCTCTACCCTGGCTCCAGCCTCTAAACTGGCCCCTGCTCCAGCCTCTACCCTGGCTCCAGCCTCTAAACTGGCCCCTGCTCCAGCGTCTACCCTGGCTCCAGCCTCTAAACTGGCCCCTGTTCCAGCCTCTACCCTGGCTCTAGCCTCCACCCTAGCCCCAGCCTCTAAACTGGCCCCTGCTCCAGCCTCTAAACTGGCCCCTGCTCCAGCCTCTAAACTGGCCCCTGGTCCAGCCTCTACCCTGGCTCCAGCCTCTACGCTGGCTCCAGCCTCTACCCTGGCTCCAGCCTCTATACTGGCCCAAGCTCCAGCCTCCACCCTGAACCCTGCTCCAGCCTTGATACTGGCCCCTGCTCCAGCCTCTACCCTGGCTCCAGCTCAAGCCTCCACCCTGGCCCCAGCCTCCACCCTGGCCCCAGCCTCCACCCTGAACCCAGCTCCAGCCTCCACCCTGGCCCCAGCCTCCACCCTGGCCCCAGCCTCCACCCTGGCCCCAGCCTCCACCCTGGCTCCAGCCTCTGTGGAGCAATCTGTGGTGTCCTCTGACTCAATGAGGGCTGAGAGCCCCTTACTGCAGCCCAGGAGGGCAGCTTTCCAGCCCCCAGCTTCCCCCAAGCCTCCCCCAAGCCTCGCCCCCCCAGCCTTCTCTCAGGCTCACCCAACATGGGCACCTGATCCTGCCCTTATCTCCAAACTTGCCCCAGTCTCTGTTCCTGCCCCTGTCTCTGTTCCTGCCCCCGTCTCTGTCCCCGTCTCTGCCCCTGTCTCTGCTCCTGCCCCTGTCTCTGCTCCTGCCCCTGTCTCTGCTCCTGCCCCTGTCTCTGTTTCTGCCCCAGTCTCTGCCCCAGTCTCTGTTCCTGCCCCTGTCTCTGCCCCAGTCTCTGTTCCTGCCCCAGTCTCTGCCCCAGTCTCTGCCCCTGTCTCTGCTCCTGCCCCAGTCTCTGTTCCTTCCCCTGTCTCTGTTCCTGCCCCTGTCTCTGTTTCTGCCCCAGTCTCTGCCCCAGTCTCTGCCCCAGTCTCTGTTCCTGCCCCTGTCTCTGTTTCTGCCCCAGTCTCTGTTCCTGCCCCTGTCTCTGCCCCTGTCTCTGTTTCTGCCCCAGTCTCTGTTCCTGCCCCAGTCTCTGCACCTGTCTCTGCCCCTGTCTGTGTACCTGCCCCTCTCTCAAAACCTGCCCCAGTCTGTAAATCTGCCCCCATCTCCTTACCTGGCCCTGTACATGCCCCCACCATAGCCCCGATGTTCCAGGCCCCAGCCTCTCCTCTCCTGGTCTCCCCCTCCATCACTCAGACCACAGTGAAATATGTCCAGGCCCAGCTCATCATGGTACAGACAGGGCAGCACCAGCAGGTCCAGGTGCTGTCTTCTCTTCCTTCCCAGCCGCATCCCCAGCCTCATCCCCTGCATGGAGGAGCCCAGCAGCTCAGCCTCCAGCTGCCCATCCAGGTCCACCAGACACCAGCAGTCCAGGTACAGGACATCCTGCCAGGCCCAGATTGATGTGGGGATGGTCAAAACCATGGCACTGTTCCAATACACATTCATATTCATTTAAAGTATAATGGATTTTGGAGCATTCCCTATTGGAATGAAGGGCAGTCCAGAGATTGCAGGACTTAAATAAATAATGTTACAGGTTATCAAATCAAATCTCTGAATATGTTTAATTGCCAAGTAGTTTACACGACAAGGAATTTACTTTAGTGTGCAGGTGCATACAGTAAACATTTAAGAATCTAAAGCAGACTATATGCAAGGGTACTGGGTGGGAAAGCAGATTGTATCTGATCACCTTTTTAGCAGGAATCGGAAGACGTTTTGTGAAGTGAGCCCTGTTTACAAAAGGCCTGACGAGATCAATTGTTCAGAAATCCTGTAATAAGTTATCAATAATTTTGTCTATGAAGCCCGAATACTGTTTTAAGGTGGATATTTACTGTCCCAAAACAGATCCAACCTCAACATCTCAAGATCCAGTCAACATCCCACCACCAGCTCCAACAACTGCAGACCCAGACCCAACCCCAGACAGGAACCCTGCAGACCCAACCCCAGACAGGAACCCTTCAGACCCAACCCCAGACAGGAACCCTTCAGACCCAACCCCAGACAGGAACCCTGCAGACCCAACCCCAGACAGGAACCCAACACCTGCAGCTCCAATACCTGCAGACCCAGACCCAACCCCAGACAGGAACCCTGCAGACCCAACCCCAGGCAGGAACCCAACACCTGCACCTGCAGACCCAACCCCAGGCAGGAACCCAACACCTGCAGACCCAACCCCAGACAGGAACCCAACACCTGCACCTGCAGACCCAACCCCAGACAGGAACCAAACACCTGCACCTGCAGACCCAACCCCAGGCAGGAACCCAACCCCAGACAGGAACCCAACACCTGCACCTGCAGACCCAACCCCAGGCAGGAACCCTGCAGACCCAACCCCAGGCAGGAACCCAACACCTGCAGACCCAACCCCAGACAGGAACCAAACACCTGCAGACCCAACCCCAGGCAGTAACCCAACACCTGCAGCTCCAACACCTGCAGACCCAACCCCAGGCAGGAACCCTGCAGACCCAACCCCAGGCAGGAACCCTGCAGACCCAACCCCAGGCAGGAACCCAACACCTGCAGGCCCAACCCCAGGCGGGAACCCAACCCCAGACAGGAACCCAACACCTGCACCTGCAGACCCAACCCCAGGCAGTAACCCAACACCTGCAGCTGCAGACCCAACCCCAGGCAGGAACCCTGCAGACCCAACCCCAGGCAGGAACCCTGCAGACCCAACCCCAGGCAGTAACCCAACACCTGCAGCTCCAACACCTGCAGACCCAACCCCAGGCAGGAACCCAACACCTGCAGACCCAACCCCAGGCAGGAACCCTGCAGACCCAACCCCAGGCAGGAACCCAACCCCAGACAGGAACCCTGCAGACCCAACCCCAGGCAGGAACCCAACCCCAGGCAGGAACCCAACACCTGCAGACCCAGGCAGGAACCCAACACCTGCAGACCCAGTGTTTCCAATCCAAGCAACAACAGGATAGAAAGGAGGCCAGCCATCCTAGCACCAGCATGCATACCCAGGTATCTCCCCACGTCTCTCTCTCACTGCCCCCAGCACCAGCATGCATACCCAGGTATCTCCCACCCACGTCTCTCTGACTGGCCCTAGCACCAGCATGCATACCCAGGTATCTCCCACTCACGTCTCTCTCACTGGCTGAGTATGGGTTCATATATTCCAACAACACAAAGTATACACCTGTATCACGGATCAGGGCAGGCAGACCACTGCATACTCTTCACACCAAACTTATGAATTTAAAATGTTATGACAATGCTGTCTGAGAGAGATGGTCAGGTTTGAAGAAGGGGGGGCATGTTTAAACAAGCTGTTTCAAGCGGTGGTTATTGTCTGGTTCTTGTTGCAGGTGTTAGAGCAGCAGAAACAGAGGAAGCTGATGTCACCATCTGGGATAAAGGACAAACATGGGTATGTACCAGATTAGTCATCATATCCAGCTGTATCAGCCGACCATGACATCTACCTAACACCATACCAGCCAGCCATAACATCTTCCTAACACCATACCAGCCAGCCACAACATCTGCCTAACACCATACCAGCTGACTGTATGCAGTAGCTAATGAAGTTCCCCCTGGACAGGATGAAGCAGGAGGAGTGGATAGAGGAGAAGAGGAGGAGTAAGGAGCGTATGGAGGAGAAGAAGAGGAGTAAGGAGGAGGTCATGGAGGATGAGGAGAAGCGAAAGAGAAGGAAGGAGGACATGGAGGATGAGGAGAAGCGAAGGAGAAGGAAGGAGTGCATGGAAGAGGAGGAGGAGAGGAGGAAGAGAAAGGAGGAGAGAACAGAGGAAGAGAAGAGGAGGAGGCGGAGGAGGAAGGAGGAGCACATGGAGGAGGAAAAGAAGAGGAGGAGGAGGAGAGAGGAGCGCATGGAGGAGGAGGAGGAGAGGAGGAGGAGGAAGGAGGAGGCTGAGGAGAAGAAACGCTCTAAGCAGAGTGTCTGCAGAGTGTCGGCAGGCCTCTATAGACACAAGGAGCACCTAAAGCAGGAGATTCTGAAGAAGAGAGCTTTGCTGGACAAGGAGCTGAAGCTGGAGGTTCAGGTGAGGGACACACACCTGACACACACACACCTGACGCACACACACCTGACGCGCACACACCTGACACGCACACACCTGACACGCACACACCTGACACGCACACACCTGACACGCACACACCTGACGCACACACCTGACGCACACACCTGACGCACACACCTGACGCACACACCTGACACACACCTGACACACACCTGACACACACCTGACACACACACACAGCCGACACACACACACATCTGATACTGACACACACACACTAATCTGGACTTTGTCTTTGTCTTTCTCCCTCCCCCTTTCTGTCTTCTCTCTCCCTCCCCCTTTCTGTCTTCTCTCTCCCTCCCCCTTTCTGTCTTCTCTCTCCCACCCCCTTTCTGTCTTCTCTCCTGCTGCCTTCATCAGGAGGAGTTGAGGAGGGACATCAGCCGCCTGAGGAGGGAGAAGGAGAAAGCACAGGCAGCAATCAACCAGGCAGCTGCCTCCTCCTCTCACTCCTCCTCTCACTCCTCCTCTCACTCCTCATCACACTCGTCTTCTCATTCCTCACATAAACGCAAGAGGGAGGAAGAGAAAGATGAAAGCCGGCAAATAGATGGAGCAAGGGACCGTAAAAGACAGAGAGATTCCTATATGGATGGAGACAGAAACAGATATGTAGACAGGGGTAAACCCAGAGATGGAGAGAGAGTCAAATATAAAGACAGTGATCGGGTCATGGACTCCTCCTCATGTTCTTCCAAGCCCCAAAAGACACTGAAGACAGTGGTTTCTACCTCAAGAGATCCGAGGGCAGACACCAACCTGTACTGTGTCTGCAGAACACCGTATGATGAGTCGAGGTGAGACTTGTTTATCATCCCTGTGAAGCTATAAACTTCATATTTTCACAAAATGCTTTCTGGTGGAGTATTGTGGGTGGACTTGAATATTCATTTTGGTTCTTTCCCATTATCTACGTGATGCATGAACACAGGCAGTTATCACACACCACCCTTCCTTGTGATCTGTCAGAGGACAGAGTAGTGTTCTAGGTTCTTACAGTGTTCCTGTTCTAGGTTCTACATTGGCTGTGACCTGTGTTCTAACTGGTTCCACGGTGCATGTGTGGGAATCACGGAGCAGCAGGCCCGTCTTCTGGACGACTACGTCTGTGCGGACTGCTCACGCGTGCAGGAGGGCGGGGCGGGGCAGGAGGGCGGGGCGGGGCAGGAGGGCGGGGCCAGCAAAGAGGAACTCTACTGCATCTGCAGGACACCTTATGATGAAGCACAGTAAGACCTCACCCTGACCCCCGCATCTTGACCGCACACTGAATCACCTGACCGCACACTGAATCACCTGACCGCACACTGCATCACATGACCGCACACTGCATCACATGACCGCACACTGAATCACCTGACCGCACACCTTGAACACTCTGACCACACACTGCATCACCTGACCCCACACTGCATCACCTGGTCGCACACTGCATCACCTGACCCCACACTGAATCACCTGACCCACGCACTGCATCACCTGACCCACGCACTGCATCACCTGACCCCACACTGCATCACCTGACCCCACACTGCATCACCTGACCCCACACCTTGAACACTCTGACCCCACACTGCATCACCTGACCCCACACTGCATCACCTGACCGCACACTGCATCACCTGACCCCACACTGCATCACCTGACCGCACACTGCATCAGCTGACCGCACACTGCATCACCTGACCCACACACTGCATCACCTGACCCCACACCGTGAACACTCTGACCGCACACTGCATCACCTGACCGCACACTGCATCACCTGACCCCACACTGCATTACCTGACCCCACACTGCATTACCTGACCCCACACTGCATCACCTGACCCACACACTGCATCACCTGACCCCACACTGCATCACCTGACCCACACACTGCATCACCTGACCGCACACTGCATCACCTAACCACACACTGCATCACCTGACCCCACACTGCATCACCTGAGCACACACCTTGAACACTCTGACCCCACACTGCATCACTTGACCGCACACTGCATCACCTGAACGCACACTCTATCACCTGACCACACACCTTGAACACTCTGACCCACACACTGCGTCACCTGACCCCACACTGCATCACCTGACCGCACACTGCATCACCTGACCGCACACTGCATCACCTGACCGCACACTGCATCACCTGAGCAAACAACTTCTCTGACTCTCCCCTGCAGGTTCTATATAGGCTGTGACCGGTGTCAGAGCTGGTACCATGGGCGCTGTGTGGGCATTGTGCCAAGCGAGGCTACACACATCGACACATACGTGTGTCCACCATGCCAGGCCACGCAGGACACCTGCGTGCTCTCGCCTCTCACCCCTAAAGACTACGAGGGTTTGAAAAGAATACTGCGGGCGTTACAGGTAGGGGTGCATGGTGTAGCATAGAATAGGATTGCAAAGTATACTGTAGAATATTATATGGGTGCATGGTGTAGCATAGAATACGATAGCAAAGTATACTGTAGAATATTACTGCAGGCGTTACAGGAAGGGGTACATTGTGTAGCTTAGAATAAGATGGCAAAGTATACTGTAGAATATTATAGGATAGTGGGGTTTAGCATAGAATACGATAGTATAGGGTAGCATGCTATAGCCCAGTGTAAGAGGATAGGACACTTTGGTACAGTGTTCTATAGAATGTGTACCATAGCACTGTATAGATTAGCATAGTACTGTATAGATTAGCATAGCACTGTATAAATTAGTATAGCACTGTATAGATTAGCATAGCACTGTATATATTAGCATAGCACATCTTGACTGTTTTGCATTATATCTACATAGCATGATGAGCTGTACCCGCCTTTCTGCTTCATCAGGCTCATAAGATGGCCTGGCCCTTCCTGGAACCTGTGGACCCTGGAGATGCCCCTGACTACTATGGAGTCATCAAGGAACCAATGGGTGAGCCTTAAATCTATGACCTCACTTCCTTTGATACCAGAAAACAGCTTCCTGCCTCCACCAATAGCACAAAGGAAATACATATAGATAGTCAATGGTAGTAGATTGTGACTGTGCTCCACTTTATAGTAGTTAAATTAGTTATTGGTGGCAATAATTTACGTATGATAGAGGTAGTGTAAGGATGGTAGCCATAGTTGAACTACCATCGTTTAATGGTAGTGGGTGGTAGTTTGTGGATGGTAGTTTGTAAATAGCATTCCCAGTTTTGGCATAGTAGTGGATGGCATCTGATGGTAGTTTATAGGTGGTATCATCTGGATGTTAGGATTGTTTAGCTTTCATCATGCTTGTGTTCTTATCCTCCAGACTTCTCCACTATGGACGCCAGGCTACAGCAGCGCCACTACAGCAAGCTGACGGAGTTTGTGGCGGACGTGACCAAAGTGTTTGAAAACTGCCGCTACTACAACCCCCCCGACTCACCCTTCTACCACTGTGCTGAGCAGCTGGAGGATGTCTTTGTGCAGAAGCTCAAGAGCTTCAAAGCTGGCAGGTCAGTCCCATGTCCTCTCCTCCTCTTCCCTTTCCCCCTCTTCCCTCTTCCCTCTCCTCCATCCTCTTCTCCAGTCTCCTCTCTCCTCCTTTCTTCTCTCTTCCCCTCCTCTTCCTGCCTCTCCTCTCCTCTCTCCTCGGTTGGTGTAGACATGTTGTCCTGCCTGTGTGCTTGCTGAGACTATGGTAGTGCTACTTTGAACCCACTGACTCCTCTCAGATCCGCATGTGGTCTTCTGGCTGCACACTCCCCTGTGTGTTTGTGTCAGTTATCTGCACATGTGTTTGTGTCAGTTAGCTATCTGCACATGTGTGTGTGTCAGTTAGCTATCTGCACATGTGTGTGTGTCAGTTAGCTATCTGCACATGTGTTTGTGTCAGTTAGCTATCTGCACATGTGTGTGTGTGTCAGTTAGCTATCTGCACATGTGTGTGTGTGTGTCAGTTAGCTATCTGCCCATGTTTGTGTGTCAGTTAGCTATCTGCACATGTGTGTGTGTGTCAGTTAGCTATCTGCACATGTGTTTGTGTGTCAGTTAGCTATCTGCACATGTGTTTGTGTGTTTGTACAACGCCACGTCTAACCTTGCATCACCCCCATTGTGGTCAAGCTGTGTGTCTGATTTACACCTCATTCTCTCTTGCAGGTGGTCTTCTCAGGTGTGAGGGGGAATGGACAAGGCAGCTGCAAAGGGGCACTAGCTCCGGACTGATGGCTTCCTTGATAGTGGACATTCTGTGCCCTTGTAGAAGATTGTAGAAGCAATCCAAACCATGTTTTGAGTTAAGGTGAAGGAATTCCAAAGATGCCTTAAGTGGTAATCTGGCTGCCACCAAGACTCTGTCACAGAAACCAGGAAAATGCTGTACATTTATTTTCAGTTAATTAAATATTAGTGTTTAAATCTGGCATGTACAACTCGGCAAAACATGAGTTGATGATCAATCTGTTTTAGTTGGTTGGTGGGTCATTCAATTGTCAGTTGGATTAAAGATCCAGATTTCTCTACCATTGGTGAGAAGGTGAATGATTCATTGTTGGCCATTTAGTGTGACTTCCTGGTGGCCTTGCTAACAGTTAAGACGTGCTGTGTTCCTGGGTCCGTCTGCTAGACATCCAGCTCCACTTCTTGATTGGTATTATTTTGGGGAGTTTTAAATAATTTTGTGATTGATGAAGACAATAAATGTAATGGTTGTATGGTTTTTAAAATCCTTTTGTGAAGGATTGTTGTATAGTTCAAACAGTCAGTGGTTCTTATTCAAGAAGAATGAACCATTCTCATTCCCACCTGCAACCCCCTTTGCCCTGCTCCTAAATCCACAGGTCATTACATTGATCTATTTGTCCATGTTCATGTCACTTGTGTTTGGAGAGTACTAAATAAAAACCTGTAAAGTTTCTAAATTGTCCTTCACCTCCCTTTCTCTCCCGTTCTGTAGAGCTAATAGCCACAAGCTTCAGACATTCTTGCTTTGCTCTTAAAGCTGTGTCTCATGGAAACACTGGGACCTGGGGCCCCAACACTGGGACCTGGGGCCCCAACACTGGGACCTGGGGCCCCAACACTGAGACCTGGGGGTCAACACTGGGACGTGGGGCCCCAACACTGGGACCTGGGGCCCCAACACTGGGACCTGGGGCCCCAACACTGAGACCTGGGGGTCAACACTGGGACCTGGCCCCAACACTGGGACCTGGGGGTCAACACTGGGACCTGGGGGTCAACACTGGGACCTGGTCAATAGTTTAGTTTTTCTTTAGACACTTACCTCAGACAGTCAACATACTTCCACTTAGAAATGTTATTTCTTGACCATTCCTTTCTATTTCTCAGTCCTCTCTGGACCACTCTTTTGGTTGCACACGTTGCCGTAATGTGTTCAAGACAGACATTTCAGTGTTGATTCCCTCAGCACACTGAGCAAGGCTGTGCCTTTAAGATGTGCCATCCCTATCCAGTTTGTATACAAACTGGATAGGGCTTCTGAAGCATCATGGCCCTTGGACAATGACAGGTTCCACAACATGGCCCGAGGTTGGGGATAATCCTGACCCTGGGCTAACCCTGACCCTGGGCTAACCTTGGACTAACCCTAACCCTGGGCTAACTTTGGGCTAACCCAGACCCTGGGCTAACCCTGGGCCAACCCTGGGCTAACCTTGGACTAACCCTAACCCTGGGCTAACTTTGGGCTAACCCAGACCCTGGGCTAACCTTGGGCTAACCCTGATCCTGGGCTAACCCTGACCCTGGGCTAACCTTGGGCTAACCCTGACCCTGGGCTAACCCTAACCCTGGGCTAACCTTGGGCTAACCCTGACCCTGGGCTAACTTTGGGCTAACCCAGACCCTGGGCTAAACCTGACCCTGGGCTATTTGGTATCCTCCTTTCTTTGGGTTAGGGTTAGCCCTAATGCATCTTAACTCAAAGTGGTCATATTTTTGTATTTCAACTGATTCAATCTTGATGTAAGCTATATTAAACTGAATAAAGGAAGACGCTCCTCAAGTCAAATGTATCCATGTTCTTCGAGAGGTGTGGTCATACTGTGGAATGTGGTATTGGCTGAACCAATGGATTCAAACAGGAATGTTTATGGAAGACAAAATGCACTTTTGGTCTTAGCTGACATGTAACAGCTGAGAACATTTTCAGGGTCATATCCAAGATGAGAAGTTGGAATCATATTTACATTCGGTTCACTTAATTTGAACTCCCAGACATTGTTCCATCACATGGTAGACAAAATCGAGGACACGGAAACGTCACTTTTAAATGTCATACATTGTTTTTGCAACAAATGCTATCACTTTGTTGATTAGAATTTTAACCCCAACATATTTAGTTGTCACTGTTTAAAAGAGTACATGTGTCTTAACAAGTACTTTGACAAAACATCTTAAATTTCCCGCTAGACCCTCCATACGGCACACGCAGGGGACAACGTGTCTGTGCGCTCGCGATGAAGCTCTGGCATTGCATCACATCCGGTGAACCCTGTGATTTTTCGAAATAATCCAATAGGACCGTGCTTTGACTCGAACAGGCCAATCACTGGAGATAGTGGCACGAATTTAAAGGTCTGAACACTTTCTTTTCCAACAGACGTTTCTGAACAAGTGCAAGGAAGGGTAAGTTGCCCATGGGGGCCTCGTTTATTTACTATATAAGTTTTTTTTCCTATATAAGTCCGCTTTATATAAGTAGAGCTAATACATTTGCTGTAGTGGAACCAACAATTGCTTTGACTATATGTTTTCCAGTTGCCTTATATACTGATAACTCATTGTGTTTATGCTTTTCAAAAATTACAGGTCCTACAGTTGTAAGAATAATCTTCAGTCAAAAGCGAAAAGATGTCTGAAAACGCAGATCGTCTGAATAAGTTCAAGAACAAGGGCAAAGATGCAAATGTGCGTCGAGTGTATTAGTACTGTGCACATATGCTTCATGAGTTACTAATGCAGCAAGTTTCACTTTGGTAAGAATCATTGATCCATTATCAGTGGTCTCATCATTTATTTCTCTACAGGAACTTCGTCGACGAAGGGTCGAGGTGAATGTGGAGCTTCGGAAAGCCAAGAAGGACGATCAGATATTCAAAAGGAGGAACGTGACCACTCTGCCCGACGAAGCTACCTCGCCTCTGCAGGAGAAAAGTCTAAATGCACAGGTAAGATTGTGTTATAAACCGCTTTTATTGGTAAACTTAGTTGCACTACCTGTTACCTCTCAAGTTGCCAAGCATATTAGGCGAGCCGACATTTTAATCTACAGACTTAACATGTATTAGCTTCAATTATGGAGATCACTAAAGACAAAGGCATGCTTACTGTCGCTGGATTTTAAAATGAATAGCCAAGTCTATAGTTCTACCACTGTTAAGATGGATGGATAGATAGATAGATCTATATCTATAGATATATATTATATATATTGATATATATGAATATATTATAGATTATATAGTGTAATATTGAGATATATATATTATATATCATATATATCATATATATATGATTATATATATTTTAATAGTGAGAGAGAGACATGGATAAGTATGTAATCTCATATATGAGAGATTATAGACTCTCTATATATATAGATATAATTTATTATTGATTTATAACACTGCACTGATTAGAGTTGGCGTTGTAGCTATTAATGTACGAATTTAACCAAAATTCTTTGACATCCTTTAACATAACGGTCAACAAGCTACTGGCACTGCATAATACTTCCCTTTAAGCGGAGACAGAGCCTATGAGTAGGCCTACGTAGTCTTATTCTGTAGCTGTTACAGAGCCTATGAGTAGGCCTACATAGTGTTATTCTGTAGCTGTTACAGAGCCTATGAGTAGGCCTACATAGTGTTATTCTGTAGCTGTTACAGAGCCTATCAGTAGGCCTACATAGTGTTATTCTGTAGCTGTTACAGAGCCTATCAGTTGGCCTACATAGTGTTATTCTGTAGCTGTTACAGACTCTATCAGTAGGCCTACATAGTGTTATTCTGCTTGTCAGCATAATACAATATAATGCCATTTACTGAAGTGCCATGCCATCCAGAAACTGTTAGTGATTGTTAGAGACTGTTAGTGATTGTTAGAGACTGACTAGTGATTGTTAGAGACTGTTAGTGATTGTTAGAGACTGACTAGTGATTGTTAGAGACTGACTAGTGATTGTTAGAGACTGTTAGTGATTGTTAGAGACTGTTAGTGATTGTTAGAGACTGTTAGTGATTGTTAGAGACTGACTAGAGATTGTTAGAGACTGTTAGTGATTGTTAGAGACTGTTAGTGATTGTTAGAGACTGTTAGTGATTGTTAGACTGACTAGTGATTGTTAGAGACTGTTAGTGATTGTTAGAGACTGTTAGTGATTGATTAGTGACTCATTATGTTGCAGCCTGCTAGGCACTGGACGGTGGCGGAGATCGTGTCAGGTGTGAACAGCGGCAGCTTGGACATGCAGCTGCAGGCCACTCAAGCTGCCAGGTGAGGCGGTCGCCCGCATGCGCAGGCTGCAGGACCGACTCAGCATGAAGGGACGTGATCTCAGACTGTGCGGTTTCTTTCTGTCAACAGAAAGTTGCTGTCTCGTGAGCGACACCCTCCGATAGACCACATCATCTCTGCAGGGTTGATCCCCAGGTTTGTATCTTTCCTGGGACTCAAAGAGTCGTCTCCCATCCAGTTTGAGGCTGCGTGGGCACTGACCAACATCGCGTCTGGCACCTCAGACCAGACTGCAGCGGTGGTGGAGGGGGGGGGCATCCCTGCCTTCGTTAGTCTGGTCAGTTCCCCCCACCCCCATATCAGCGAACAGGCCGTCTGGGCACTGGGCAACATTGCTGGTAAGGATGTGTGTTTTCAAGTTGTGTGTGTGTGTGTTTGTTCTGAAGTTGTGTTTGTTCTGAAGTTGTGTGTGTTCTGAAGTTGTGTGCGTGTGTTCTGAAGTAGTGTGTGTGTGTTCCAGGGGATGGCTCGGCCCACAGGGATCTGGTCATCAAACATGGGGCGCTGGGTCCACTGCTGAGCCTGCTGGCTGTCTCTGATCTGTCTGTGTTCTCGGTGGGTACCAGCACAACACACACACTGCACACACTGCACACTACATGCACACTGCACACACACTGCACACACACTGCACACACTGCACACACTGCACACTACACATGCACACTGCGCACACACTGCACACTACATGCACACTGTGCACACACTGCACGCACACACTGCACACTACATGCACACTGCGCACACACTGCACACACTGCACACTACATGCACACTGCGCACACACTGCACATGCACACTGCACACACACTGCGCACACACACACACTACGCACACACTGCACACTACATGCACACTGCGCACACACTGCACACACACACTGCACACACTGCACACACTGCACACTACATGCACACTGCACACACTGCACACTACATGCACATTGCGCACACACTGCACACACACACTGCACACACTGCACACTGCGCACACACGCACACTGCATACTCTGCACACTACATGCACACTGCGCGCACACTGCACACTACACACGCACACTGCACACACACTGCGCACACACTGCACACTGCACACACACACACTACGCACACACTACACACACTGCACACTGCGCACACACTGCACACACACACTACGCACACACTACATGCACACTGCACACACACTGCGCACACACTGCACACTACACACACACTGCGCACGCACACTGTGCACACACTACACACACACTGAACACTGCGCACGCACACTGTGCACACACTACATACACACTGCGCACACATTATATACACGCAGCACACTGTGCACAGAGGGAGGAGGAAGAGGAGGGGAGATAGGGACAGAATGCACAGCTGCATCCACCAATCACAGGACTTATTCCCTATTCTGGTTTTAAATTCAAACCCAGGAAACCTTGTTCCTGTCTGAGGTGTTCTGAGGTCCGACCACTAGGGGCTGTTTTAGTCACTTAGTATTTGTAAGGTTTTGCAGTAGTAGATTTCACCTAATTGTGTTAAACAAATAGGGCTTATAGACAGTATATAGTGTGTGTGTGTGTGTGTGGTAAGAAGCAGAAGACCTGACCTGGTCCTAACTCTCCCCAGGCCGGCTATCTGAGGAATGTGACATGGACGCTGTCTAACTTGTGTCGGAACAAGAGTCCCGCACCTCCTCTGGTTGCTGTGCAACAGTTGCTACCTTCACTGGTGCGTCTGCTTCACCATGGCGACCGGGAGGTTCTGGCGGACGCTTGTTGGGCAGTTTCCTACCTGACGGACGGGTCCAACGACAGGATCCAGGTGGTGGTTGAGACTGGCCTGTTGCCTCGTCTGGTCACCTTGCTGGGCTGTGGAGAACTGTCCATCCTGGTGGGTACACACACACACCTTGCTGGGTCATATAGAACAGTGTGTATATACATACACAAGCTCACGCACACAGCTAAAACACGGTCACATACACAAACATATACACACATGGAACAAATGAACCTTACTCGCCGTAACATTGGACTTCTTCTTTCCTGCAGACGCCCTCCCTGCGCGCCCTGGGCAACATCGTCACAGGGACAGATGAGCAGACACAGGCTGTGCTGGATGCAGGTGTGCTGGCAGTGTTCCCGCCCCTGCTGCGCCACGCCCGGCCTAGCGTACAAAAGGAAGCAGCCTGGACGCTGTCCAACGTGACAGCTGGCAACGAAGGGCAAATCCAAGCAGTGCTGGATGCAGGCCTGCTGCCCCTGCTGGTGGACCTACTGAGACAGGTGTGCTTGGGTTACATCTATCTGTCTAGGCTGGGCAAGTAAGGGGGGCAGGGGCAAGTAAGGGGGGCAGGGGACAGTAAGGGGGGCAGGGGACAGTAAGGGAGGCTGGGGCAAGTAAGGGGGGCAGGGGAAAGTAAGAGGGGCAGGGAAAAGTAAGGGGGGCAGGGGCAAGTAAGGGGGCAGGGGCATATCAATGGTGATTATATTTCATTAGTTCTTCTTGCCACGGTTATTTTCTTTGCCTCATCTATAGCTTCCAGAAGTTCCTTCTAAGACCAGTACTGGTCCAACCCTGTGTGGTTCAGACACACATGGGGAATTTGGCAGGATGCATTTCTGATTGGTCAACATTTATCTTAGGTTCTTCGGTTGTGGGGTGATACTCTGGCACTCTCATTTACAAAACCTTATGAATATACTGATGATCTTTCCTCCATCTGCAGGGTGACTTTAAGACGCAGAAGGAGGCAGTGTGGGCAGTGACCAACCTGACCAGCGGGGGCAGCGTGGAGCAGGTGGTGCAGCTGGTTCAGTGTAATGCTTTGGATCCACTGCTGGCACTGTTGTCCTCCAAAGACACCAAGACTCTGCTGGTTATCCTGGACGCTCTCACCAACATCTTCCTGGTGAGGCTCACACACACACACAAACCACAAATACCATTCTTACTGGATGGCTCTGTAGCAATTCCACCCCTCCTTATGTGATCGTTAGCCTGACTGCTTATTCTATACTGATGGAAACCTGTGTGTGTGTCCAGGCTGGGGAGAAGATCGAGGAGACAGACAAGCTGTGTCTGATGGTGGAGGAGTGTGGTGGACTGGACCGTATCGAAGCCCTGCAGTCTCATGAGAATGAAATGGTGTACAAGGCTTCGTTGGCGCTCATAGAGAAATACTTCTCTACAGTGGTGAGAAGATGCACCTGTTCATACTGAACCACGTTCTTCATGTTGGGGCTCAATCACACGGAACCATGTTCTTCATGTTGGGGCTCAATCACACTGAACCATGTTCTTCATGTTGGGGCTCAATCACACTGAACCATGTTCTTCATGTTGGGGCTCAATCATACAGCTTTTCACCACGCTTTAAATAGCCATGCTACTGTCTGCCTACAACATGTGTATAAATCACTGGAATACTAAATGCCACCCAGCAGAATCATAACCTTACTGTACATCTAACCCTACTGTACATCTAACCCTACTGTACTATACATCTAACCCTACTGTACATCTAACCCTACTGTACATCTAACGCTATCCTTACTGTACATCTAACCCTACTGTACATCTAACCCTACCCTACTGTACATCTAACCCTACCCTACTGTACATCTATCCCTACTGTACATCTAACCCTACTGTACATCTAACCTGTACAAATAAAGTGGAGTTGAGATAGTGTACTGTGCTACCAGTTCTAACATGTTACTTGTGTTGCTGCTTCAACATGTTACCTGTGTTACTGATTCTAACATGTTACCTGTGTTGCTGCTTCAACATGTTACCTGTGTTACTGATTCTAACATGTTACCTGTGTTCCAGGAGGAGGAGGATCTCCAGGTGGCACCTGCAGCTCTGACTGATGGTTATGCATTCCAGATGAACGACAACCAAACAAGCACTTTCAACTTTTAAATTAATTCTATCTATCTACTGCTCTCCTGTTTGTACTCTGTTATGTCTCCTGTTTGTACTCTGTTATGTCTCTACTCCTACTACTACTGTGTTATTTCAATGTGACAATGGAACTCAGTCAGACATGTAAAATATTTAATCAGGTTTAAACTGTAAATAAAGTTCTTAAAAAGCGCTTGTATGTTTTCAGCATGAATTAAAACACCCGGAAGACGTTAATTATCATGACGTTGTACATTTTAATATGTTGAGTAACATGTTAGAGAAATCTTTCCTTGTGATACCACAGTCACATAATGTTGACAAAACATTTCCAACCCCGAGACACAGATGCAGCCTCCCTGCTGTAGATCTGTGTGGGTTCTGCCGGTGAAAAGCGGTTATCGTCACTCCTCTGGAACGCATTTATTTCAGTTACACCTACGAAACTAGCTTTCTGTTGTAGATGGTACGGTTGGCGCTTGAGACGACTGGTAGCGGCGGGGACCAAGTAACAAGTGTTCCTCATAAATTATTCTAAAATATCAGTCGTCACAAGTTATGTCATGGTTGCAAGCTCCTCCGCTTTGATGTTCTTCAGATAATACAATATGAGTATCGGTGATAGAATGTGAATTTGTCCGCGGCTGACTGAGAACAATATTCTGGTATTCAGACATGTTTTGGGGGAAATTAATTTTGGATTGGAATTTAATGTCTGTAAACTATCCGATTAGAAAAGAGACTAGTGTCACGTTTCCTCCTCTTGTCAGTGTCTACCTACAAAGGAAATTTTACAAGTGACTAGCGTGTGTAATGTACATCAGAATCAATAAAGTGTGATCTGTTATGTTTCATTCATGCTGTAGATGCGATTAGCAAGGTTGACTTTCTACTAAGGATGTTATAGAACTTTTAGACAAAGGCTACCACTGGCGTGAAGATTATTTAAAACGTTAAAGTAGAAAGTATTACAAACCATTTTAAACACGCATAGTTTCAATAATGAACAATGTTTCACCACACAATAAATCAAAACTTTTTTCTCCATTATTGTGAGTTAAGGATTCAAATGTTAGATTTCCGTGTTTCCACGGGTACTGTTTTTTCTGGTGACGTAACTTCTGGTAACAACAGAGGAAGCAACCTGATCACACTCGCAGCTGAACTAGAGTACATATGCATTCGCCAAAATATTAAATTAACTAATCCTTATTTTGTTAGCAGCTAGCTGTATACACATCCAATTATTTTGGCTGAGATACAGGCATAGATTAAAATGTAAATCATTAACAGTGGGTAAACCCCATTGGATTCAACGAGAAATCCGAAAATAGAGTTTGAATGACAATACGGTTTCTCATATATGTTCTCATATATGTTCTAGAATTCACAAATGCTATTTACATTTTCCCAAAACGACACAAAGTATTGGTTGTTAATCTGTAATTTTACATCGCAAATCCTCCGACGCGACCACAGGCGGATGGATACATCGTTCTGAAATGGCGTGACATTTCCTCAAGCAATAAAAACCGACCTTCTTTTTTTAATCACCGGCATTTCAGCACCATCACTGCCGGTCGGGACTTCAGTCGGCCTTTAACGTAGTATATTTATCTTTTTTTATTTACACTTTGTTTACAAGATGCCAGGATTTTCCGACAGAGATCGTGGTAGAGACAGAGGGTAAGTAGTGTATTTATAATGTATTTTCTGCGGATTAGACAAACGGAGACCATCGTGTTCCCTCAAAGAAATGGCTGACGGGTTGATGAAGAGAAATGGATATCTATGGGATATTAACACGATTCTTGGCTAATCTATTGAAGACTCGTTTTGTCTTATAGCTCGATTAGTTATCCGTTAGATAAGTGTCTCTCAGAGGGATTTTTGCATTTTTAACCGCGATGTTTCAACTCCAACGCCGTTTCTAGCTACACAAGGATTGTTAACACCATCGAAGGCCTCGTGCGGCAGCTTAAACCGAGATGACAAATCAACCTGCAGTGTTTTGACTTACTTTAGACAGGTAGTTTAGAGGAATTTATCTGTTTGTGACTATATTGGTCTCTTTAAAGACCGAGGTGATACTCAGGCCTCGTTGTGCCGGCCAGGATGTCCACCGTAGCTATCAGGTCGCCATGTGGCAGCGGCGAATGTGAAGACAAAATGCCGGCCGGTTTTTCCATTGTTCCTCTGCTGGCTAGAATGAATATGGCAGTCTTTTTTTAGAAATGGCGCAGTTGTACAACTTAAAAGCCAGGTTTAGTTCACACCCTTCGTGGCATATTGAGAACAAAGACGCGAAACTAAATTTGTGTAGCAGCAGGCCATTAGTCGACTTGCTAAATGTGCAACAATTCAACAGGCGACTACGGTTACTCGCTATCATTTCAGTCTAGCCAGTCCCGCTGTTTGTACTTGTCTACTACATGTTATAGTGGTTGAAATGTTAACGTTTGTTGATCTCCGGGTAGGTATGGCAGCGGTCCCCCACGTTTTGGCAGTGGCGGTGGAGGAGGCCGGGGAGGCGGAGGTGGGAAATTTGGTAATCCCGGAGAAAGGCTGCGTAAAAAGCACTGGAACCTCGACGAACTTCCCAAGTTCGAGAAGAACTTTTACCAACCGCACCCCGATGTCACACGGAGATCCCCGGTAAGGACCGCCGCCATGCTCCATTACGTAACCAGTGGAACGTGCTGCCTTGTTGTTCAATATGTTGGCAGGCGCTGATCTCCACGTGCATAGCGTCCACATGTAGCTTCATTCTCCCTTCTCCCTGCAGCAAGAGGTGGAACAGTACAGGAGAACCAAGACTGTCACAGTGAAGGGCAGAGAGTGCCCCAACCCCATCATGAAGTTTCACGAGGCTAGTTTTCCATGTAAGATTACCATTAAAAGAACTGGGTTTTATTTAGTTGGGTGTTGTAGTTGTCTGCACTGCTGTCTTTATGCATTATTTGCACTTGTGTTTTTCTTAAGTGAAGTATCTAACCGCTATGTTTCTGTTTAGCCTATGTGATGGATGTGATCAACAAGCTAAGCTGGACTGAGCCCACCCCCATCCAGGCTCAGGGCTGGCCTCTGGCCCTCAGTGGGAAGGACATGGTGGGCATTGCCCAGACCGGCTCTGGGAAGACCCTCTCTGTAAGCATCATCTGGCCTCTACGTGTTTAGTGTTGTCCTTGACCATTGTGTTTAGCACGTGATGACTTGCTTTGGTCATCTGGGGTAGTTTACATTGGGTAGTGATGAGTGTTTAACAAGGACTAGGGGTTTTCAGGTTCAATTGACTCCAATAGGGTTTGGTTTAATCAGCTGATGTGTGTAGTTACATTATTCAAACCTGTTCTCTCCTCAGTACCTTCTCCCAGCCATCGTACACATCAACCACCAGCCCTTCCTGGAGCGTGGAGATGGACCCATTGTACGTACCAGCTCCACTAATCCCCCTAACACAACCTGCTTGCACACTCCCACCACAGAGCTGTGATCCATGTTTGTTCCCCCAGTGCCTGGTCCTGGCCCCCACCAGAGAGCTGGCCCAGCAGGTCCAGCAGGTGGCAGCAGAGTATGGCCGAGCATCCCGCCTCAAGTCCACCTGCATCTATGGCGGAGCACCTAAGGGACCCCAGATCCGTGACCTGGAGAGAGGTGAGTCGGCACCTTGGGCCTCCAGGGGGTGTAATGGGCACCTGAGCTGCAGCTAGTATAGAAGCAACATGGTGCTGGGGTTACTCTGCTGCTGCTTTTCCAGGAGAGATACCAGCTGGGTCACCTGTGTGCATCAGACGCAGCATCACCAGTTGGCTAACCCTTATCTGTTTCAGGTGTGGAGATCTGCATCGCGACACCTGGCAGACTCATCGACTTCCTGGAGTCTGGGAAGACCAACCTGCGGCGATGCACCTACCTGGTGCTGGATGAGGCTGACAGGATGCTGGACATGGGCTTTGAGCCACAGATACGCAAGATCGTGGACCAGATCCGTGTAAGTGTACTGGAGAGCGTCCTGTTGGGAGGCTGTTCTGTAAGCACCATCTAGTTGCTGCTTATTTACTGGTGACACCTTTTTTAACTGTTAGAGATGCAAACCAGATATGTTGGTATACTGGTACTTGGCTTATGGTCAGGAACATTATACTTGAGACAGCATCCATCCCATGAGCCCAGTGGCACAGTAGTTAATATGTCGTGTCCCCCAGCCTGACCGTCAGACCCTCATGTGGAGCGCCACCTGGCCCAAAGAGGTACGACAGCTGGCCGAGGACTTCCTGAAAGAGTATGTCCAGATCAACGTGGGCGCTCTGCAGCTCAGCGCCAACCACAACATCCTGCAGATTGTAGACGTCTGCAACGATGGAGAGAAGGAGGACAAGTGAGTCCATCAGATCTGTCAGGCATGGCTCAGGGGCATTAAACTTGAATTATAATCTGAATATTGTACTAACTGTTCTAAATCCCCTCCAGACTGCTGCGTCTCCTGGAGGAGATCATGAGTGAGAAGGAGAACAAGACCATCATCTTCGTGGAGACGAAGCGTCGGTGTGATGAGATCACCAGGAGGATGAGGAGGGATGGGTACGAGGCGCGCGCTGCACACCTGTCATGCTGTACTGCAACCTCGATCTACACATGTGAACCATGTTGCTTAGTAACATGAACTGTAATAACACTTGGATTTTATTTTCCAGTTGGCCAGCAATGGGTATCCATGGAGACAAGAGCCAGCAGGAGAGAGACTGGGTGTTGAATGGTGAGTTTAAAAATGAAATGTAAACAGCTGCACAGATCAACTTTGATTTAGGGTCCTGTAGGAAACCACTAGAATACTGTAAAGCTAATTGTGACTAGATGTGGATAATATGACAATGCAGCAGCTATATCAGAAGTTCCTGCCTGGTTTTGTTGAAATGATCCTCGTCTTGCAGCAATAAAGGACTTAATCATCCTCCTGTTTTCAGAGTTCAAGTACGGCAAAGCCCCCATCCTCATCGCCACTGATGTGGCCTCCAGGGGTCTAGGTTAGTGTCCCATCTTAACACCAACTACCTTCATACTTGAATCTCAAAAGAAAGTGTACTTGCTTTCTTTAACTGTTGTGCCTCTGAGTTTGTCCCTGCTGAAGGAGCGGTCTGCTTGGCAGGTCCGCCAGGGAACAGAGGAGGAGGAGGGGCGACTCTTGGAGAGCTGTCCAGGCTGAGGAGCTCCTCTGGGGCGCGCTGGGCTCCTCAGCCCCAGGCTGCTGCAGAGGTGCACAGGGTCCGAGTGAGGCCTGTCTAAAAGGGGGCTCCGCCCCCACACCCTGCTTCTGTTCTCTGGCATCTGTTAGGACCCCTGGTCTGCCTCTGCTGCACCCTGGCTCTAGCCGTGCGTTTGGGCCTGTACCCAGGCGAGCTGCGGAGCGGCTGTCTGAGGCGGCGCGGGTCCTAACCTGTCTGGAGGGCAGTAGCTCCATCTGGCTCACCTCTGTAGAGATGCTGCAGGCGCTCTGCGACTCAGCCACACTGGGGCCTAATCCAAGATGGCTCTCCTCCCTCGCCCCTGCCATGGAGAGACTGTTCTGGCGCTCCGAACTCTGGTTCTTTGCTCGTGACCGGACTGGTGGGCGGGGGGGTGGCGCGGTGGCTAGCTAGTTGCTGTTGTTGGTCCAGGGATTAACTCTGGCTCTTGGGGGTGCTCCCTCTAGTGGGCAAGTCTGGTTGGTGCAACCCTCTGGAATGGGCCAGTGACCCTGTAAGTCCTGGTTGTGCCAGGAGACTGCAGCAGGGAGGCTTCAGTGACAAGACGGCCTGGGCCGTTGGTGTGGGTCATTATGCTCTGGGGACGGCCAAGTAACGGCATACTCCTTCTGGGTAAGGCTGGGGTCGACCCTGGGGCAGGTTGGGGAGAGCGTTAGGGGGAGATGGGGTGCTTCCACTGGATGTGTGCTCGCACCACATCTACTGTAGAGACAGTAGGACTTCCCGTTCTGTCAGGCTTGCAGCCGGCTGGACTCACCCAGCTGTCCTCAGGACCCCATTCTAACTGTTCCTCTCTCTGATTGGCTGTTGTGGTGGCGATGGCGTGCGTGCTTCCTTGTACGCCCTCTCTCCTCTCGCCTCGCTACACAACACACTCCCACAGATGTGGAGGACGTCAAGTTTGTCATCAACTACGACTACCCCAACAACTCAGAGGACTATATTCACCGCATCGGCCGGACGGCTCGAAGCCAGAAGACAGGCACAGCCTACACCTTCTTCACCCCCAACAACATGCGCCAGGCGGGAGATCTGGTGTCTGTGCTCCGCGAGGCCAACCAGGCCATCAATCCCAAGCTGCTCCAGATGGCAGAAGACAGAGGAGGTAAATCTAATTGGTGAGATACAGGAACTGTGGTTTAAGCTGCAGACCTTTTTTTTCTTTTCCCTGTTTTTCCTCCACTTGGTTCTTAAAAAAAAAAAAAAATCAGTTTTGAGGAGTTTGGGCTGTTGAAGCCGTGGACTCGTTTAACAGTTTCTAATGGTCATTGTATGATGCCTTGTTCTTTCCTGTCATGACTCGTACCGTATGCTGCTTCGGCCTGGTCTGAGCTGTGTTTTGTTGCAGGGCGTTCAAGGGGAGGCAGAGGTGGCGGGTTTAGAGACGACCGGCGTGACCGCTACTCGTCCGGAGGCAGGCGAGACTTTGGCGGTAGTTTTAGGGATCGGGACAGCGATAGAGGTTTCGACAGTGGAGCGAAGAAGGTGTTTGGCACCAACACTCAAAACGGGGGTTACGGCAGCGGGGCCAATGGGTTTGGGGGTGGGGCAGGCTATGGGAGCAATGGACAGTCCAGTTACAGCTCTGGCCAGACGGGGGCATTTGGGGGGCAGAGCTTCCAGGCCACGCCCTTCTCTGCACAGGGGGGAGGGCAGAATGGCCTGAGCCATGCCCCCTTCCCTTTCCCCCAGACTCCTCAGCAGCCTGCACCTCCCATGGTGCCCTACTCCATGCCCACACAGTTCCCACAGTAACCTGCCCCATGCCCACACAGTAACCAACCAACGCACATCAAGTCAAGAAGTAATTTATTTTGCTTTTTTGGTCCAGTTTTTAAGTCCTGTTATTTACTCTATCCAGAATATTGTACTGTTTTATTTTTCTTATTTACACAGCAGGGTTAGAAAGTCTATCGAATCCTAAGGAGGGGGTCTGCAGTGGTGACAGCACACTTCTCTTGCTTTTTATTTAATTTGTTACATTCCTCAGTAACGTTAGTTTTGTTATTTTGTACTAGTTAATTGCAAGTGTATTGGTTTTTCCACCTGTACTGTTTAAAATGTTGAGATCTTAACTGGAAGGCACTGCATGGCCCTCCTAATAAACCCCACAAAAGAACCCAGTTGTCTGTTTTTCTGTGACGTGCAGGAAGTCTTCAAGGCTTCTTGGAGATGTAACCACTCGTAGCTGGTCTGTCCAAAGCCCTGGCTTGCTAGGGGGACACCGTGCCTGTGAGTTTGGTCCTAAAATACATCAGTTCACCATTTGACTTGTTATTTTAGTGTGTTGTTCTGGAATTTGGAAATGAGATTGTGGAGAACCTGCAGACCAGGTTGTGGCTGGAAACTGGAGAACACAGCGACCCAGAAGGCTTCCAGAAGGTTCTGTAATCAGCAGCTCACCTTGAACTGTGCTGTATGCCAGTTGTTCAGTTTGTTCCTGAAACTAAGTTTTCCATTGTATTTAATAATCCATGCATTTGTTGAAGCTCATATCCACTGAAAAAAATATTAACATGCTGTAGGTTTGGATACTTATGCATTTCTCACCCAAACATCAGGTATGATGCTCACACCAATCTTGATATAAAATGAGATCCCAGGTTATTGAATTTGATCAAGTCTCAGGTGTATTTCTTTACCTTTGTGCTCCCAACTCTCTGCATGTCCCCCTGTCCTATGGACCAAGAAGGACCCACCTTCAGATAAATCAGGCTAGTTACACTGTTACCCTGCTGGGCTCTGCAGTGTACAGTAGTCTGAGTTCAGGCTAGAACATAGGGGTGGGTCATTCTGCCCCTGAAGAGAACACGAGGGTTCATAAAATATTAACAAAAAATTGTGTATGTATGTACACACACACATAATGGGCAGCAAGACAATCTTCATTGAGAATTATACTTTAAATCTGAGCTTCCGTGTTGTCATGTTCCATCAACCTTAATAGGCTTTTTAATCATCATTGCCACATCCCACAGAATGAAGATGTTGAAATCTGAAGAGTTGCCCCATGTGAGCACTGCCATGTTATACAAGCATGACCGTTGGCTGGGAGAGGCGTCCTTTATGACACGTGCCTCCAAACACAGATAATGCTGCCTTTATAACCTCCAAACACAGATAATGTCTGTTGGAGGACTTGCTGTGAGTCATTTAGTGTGTTTATGGAACAGGATATTCATGTTAAGATAATGAACAATTTATGGACGGGTTAGGATTAGTGTTAGACTTTGATTTGTATAGTTGGGCACAATATAGTATGAGTAAGAATGTAGATGCCAAACTTGAGTCCAAAATATGTCTTCACACAAAAAAATGAGAATTGGGGATTCAAAATGAGAATGAGGACTCATTGCCTACCCAGAACTCTGTCATGTTGCTGTTACGTAAACACTGACAGAACAGAAGTCATTGTAATTGAATCACTGCCAACATTCTCAATGTCTGCTTTCGTCTGTTAATTACATCTTTAAATACACGGCGGCTACACAGGTTTCCTCTGACACTTTCGTTATCTCTCTTTTCACTTGTCTCCCTCCTCATTCATCTGTTCATCTATCATCTTTATCGCTTCTGTCCCCCATCATAACTTGCCCCTCCAGTGAAGCAGGTGTGATTACCTAAAGAATCTCCGGTTATGGTTGAGATGTCTGCCTGGTTTGACTGGGACTGTAGGGAAGCTGTTGAGTATGTCTGGCATGTTTGCAAAGTCAACATGTTCAGCATCCATCCAAGAGCAGCTTGTGTTTGGTCTGCTCACCTGTCACCTGCAGGAACCACACCCTAAACCTGACACATGCTCTGTCACATTTACCTGTAGGGATAATACATACTCTTAGCCTAAGCATTGGAACCACTAGGCACAAGTCCAGCAATAACATCTAAGAAAATAGTTAGATGTTCTAACACAATCAGGTGTGTAGATCAGGTGTGTGTAGATCAAGTGTGTAGATCAGGTGTGTAGATCAGGTGTGTAGATCAGGTGTGTAGATCAAGTGTGTAGATCAGGTGTGTAGATCAGGTGTGTAGATCAAGTGTGTAGATCAGGTGTGTAGATCAGGTGTGTAGATGAGGTGTGTAGATGAGGTGTGTAGATCAAGCGAGTAGATCAGGTGTGTAGATCAGGTGTGAGGCATAGATCAGCTTGTACAATATGAGTTTAATCTGGTTGTGTGTCTGTAAATTGAGCCTGAAAATTGTGGGGTGTGATTGTGCTTGTTTGTGAATGGATGTGTATATGTGTGTATGTATGTATATGTGTGTGTGTATGTATGTGTGTATGTGTGTGTGTGTGTGTATGTGTGTGTGTATGTGTGTGTATGTGTGTGTGTATATGTGTGTGTGGCCCTTGTGACCCCAACCATAGGACTGATCTACACACCTTTCAACAGATAAACCAGATTTTATTGTTGTCAGAACTGGAAACTGAATTTCAGTCTGAGCTTCAGTGAAGTATAGAAGGAATGTAGACCAGGAGAGACCAGGAGAGACCACCAGACACCAGGTGAGACCAGGATAGGTCAGGAGAGACCAGGAGAGGTGAGAACAGGCGAGACCAGGAGGGAGCAGAGACAGCAGACGTGTGGGAGAACTAGAATCTCCTCTTCAGGAATGTGGGTGCGTCAGACACACCTTGTAATAAAATGCGTACAGGAACCCGATGCAGCACCTTCCTAGGAGGTGAGCATCCCCAACACCTGTTCAGGTGAGTACCCGCATATCATACAGGTGAGCAGCCAGCCACCAATGAGGGTGACAGAGGTAGGATGAGTGACGGTCTTCTACACCAAGATGGGACCCCTGCTTCTGCCTCAACATTCCTCTGCCTCTACATTCCTCTGCCTCTAATCCCTAACCTTGCTACTGCCTCTACATTCCTCTGCCTCTAATCCCTAACCTTGCTACTGCCTCTACATTCCTCTGCCTCTACAGTCCTCTGCCTCTAATCCCTAACCTTGCTTCTGCCTCTACATTCCTCTGCCTCTAATCCCTAACCTTGCTACTGCCTCTACATTCCTCTGCCTCTAAATCCATCCGTCCAGCCCTGACCCAATACATCTTTAACGCTTTCTCAGACTTCAGGATCACCTGCACTCTCCATAAGTGTCCCACTGCACATAGCGACCGTGTTTGTGTGTGAGAGAGACCACCAGTCTGTGAGAGAGAGACCACCTGTCTGTGTGAGAGACCACCATTCTGTGTGAGAGGGACCACCTGTCTCTGTGTGAGAGACATCTGTCTGTAAGAGAGACCACCAGTCTGTGTGAGAGAGACCACCTGTCTGTGTGAGAGACCACCAGTCTGTGAGAGAGACCACCAGTCTGTGTGAGAGAGACCACCTGTCTGTGTGAGAGACCACCAGTCTGTGTGAGAGACCACCATTCTGTGTGAGAGACCACCAGTCTGTGTGAGAGAGACCACCTGTCTGTGTGAGAGACCACCATTCTGTGTGAGAGACCACCAGTCTGTGTGAGAGAGACACCAGTCTGTGTGAGAGAGACCTGTCTGTGTGAGAGAGACCACCTGTCTGTGTGAGAGACCACCTGTCTGTGTGAGAGACCCACCAGTCTGTGTGAGAGAGACCACCAGTCTGTGTGAGAGACACCTGTCTGTGTGAGAGAGACCACCAGTCTGTGTGAGACACCTGTCTGTGTGAGAGAGACCTGCCTGTGTGAGAGAGACCACCAGTCTGTGTGAGAGAGACCACCAGTCTGTGTGAGAGACACCTGTCTGTGTGAGAGAGACCACCTGTCTGTGTGAGAGAGACCACCTGTCTGTGTGAGAGACCACCTGTCTGTGTAAGAGAGACCACCTGTCTGTGTGAGAAAGACAGAGGAGAGAAAGAAAGAGGGATGAGCGAGGAGGAATGTGAGCCAGAGACAGAGGGCAGGAACAGGTTTTGCTAGTCTGTTACTAGAGTGACTACACACCTGTTCAGGGGCGGGGTGTTTATCAGGTGCCTGCACATTACCTGGGCAGAGAGACTGAACGGCAGTGAAAGACAGCAAGAACGAAAGGAGTCAGCGAAGACTTTACAGACACAGCCAAGATGTTTAAGAAAAAGGAATACAGTCCTGTGAAGATAAGCAAGTAAGCCTAACTGTTTATGCATGTTTGTATTTGTGTGTGTGTTTGCTGGATTTTGACATACTGGATACAGGTATATGATACAGGTGTCCATCTAACACAGGTGTTTGTACAAATATGTACTGGTATAATATGTATATATAGGATACATTCTCATTTATTTAATGTGGACCTGTACATGATATAAACATTTGTTGATATTACATGTACATGGAGAGTATTATTTAATTTTAATTTGGCCTACATTCACATAAAACTGCAGTATTTTCTTGTGGATCAATGATGCACTTTGGTCTGTATTGCTTTGCTTCCCACCACTACGCTCTGCTCCCTTTCCCCTATAAATACCTTAGTCAAAGGGGTGTGGCAGTGATTTACTCTCATAATTATATTTCTGTGCCAGCTCTGACTAGCTGTGTTGACCCAGCAGAATATTGTAATGCTGTACCCCGGAAGCACTTTCTAGAAACTCCATTTCTAGTTGTTTGATACAGTAATACAGTGTATATGAACCATTCTGCTACACATCCACTTCATTCATTTGACCACCAAGTCCTAGTTATTGATGCACCAATACATCATGTTTACCTCATCACCCTGCTACCTTGGTAAACTAAGAATATTGGAATAACAGCAATATACGGGCTTGGAATGTTCTATGGAGTATTTGTTCTGTTCAGGGCTTGCTGTGTTGACCACTGTTATTGAAACATGGACTTTGCCATCTACCTTCCATACATACATACACACACACACACACACACAAACACACACACACACACACACAGCATACTGACACGATTTACTCTGTGTGTGACAGATAAGTCGTTGTTAAACAAAGTTTCTCTGACATTTGTGTTGCAATTAGACATGGACTCTACTACAGCACTTTATCTCTGTCCTACTTTTCCCTCTCCCTCCCTCTTCTCTTTCCCTCGTCCCTCTACTCCATCCCTCTCCCTCCCTCTTCTCTTTCCCTCGTCCCTCTACTCCATCCCTGCTTCCTCCCTCCCCCCTCTTTCTCCCACCTTTTCCTCCCCTCTCACCCCCCCCCCCCCCCCCCCCCCCCCATCCCCTGAACTAAACAGATGCAGACAAATAAGGAGAATCATTCAAAATGTCAGTTAGGATTCCTTGGATTCCTGGGGACACACCCCTGCAATCCTCGAGTCTGTGTGTGTGTGTGTGCGTGTGTGTGTCTGTGTGTGTGTGTGTGCGTGTGTATGTGTGTGTGTGTGTGAGTGTGTGTGTGCGTGACAGAGAGAGACTTGTTTATGAGAAAAAGGTGCGTGACAGAGAGAGAACTATGAGTGTGTGTTTAAGTTGGGCGTGTCAGCGTAAATATCTGAAACTCTGAACCACAAGCAGGAATTACATGAATAGTTAAGGAGAGACACACCCAGACCCAAAACCATTTCCGCCTCTACCCAGCCTCAGCCCCAGCCTCAGCCCCTAGCCTCAGCCCCTAGCCTCAGCCCCCCACCTCAGCCCCTAGCCTCAGCCCCTAGCCTCAGCCCCCAGCCTCAGCCCCTAGCCTCAGCCCCCCTCGACCTCAGCCCCCGTCCTCAACCAGACCAGATCAGACCCAGACTCGCTGTTGTGTTTGTGTGTGTTCGGAGCCAGGCTAATGATCTGGCATTGCTAATGTCTGCTGTTGTGTTTGTGTGTGTTCGGAGCCAGGCTAATGATCTGGCATTGCTAATGTCTGCTGTTGTGTTTGTGTGTGTTAGGAGCCAGGCTAATGATCTGGCTTTGCTAATCGCCCGCATGCAGCACAATGCTGACCAGGTGGAGAAAAACGTTTTGAAGGCTGAAGAGCTTCTGGCCGCGGTTGGAAACACACACACACACACACACACACACACATACACACTCACACACACACACTCACACACACACACACACACACACTCACACACACACTCACACACTCACACACTTACACTCACACACACACACATACACATACACACTCACACACACACATTCACACACACACTCACTCACACACTCACTCACACACACACACACTCACTCACACACTCTCACACACACACTCACGCACGCACACACACACACACTCACACACACAATTTAAGTAAAAGTAAAAATCTGTATTTTCTTTTCATAGTTCATATTCTAACACTCCACTTTTCCCTAGTTTGTCTGAACTCACATGGAAAATACAACTCATTCTGATTCTCATTCTTAGAATCACACACGCACACACATGAACACACATGTACAAACACACACATTAGTTTGAGAGGGTGTGATTATGTGTGTGCAGGACCAGCAGCGAGGAAGGTTGGCTCTGAAGCACCAGCAGGAGAGTGCTGACAAGCTGGCAGAGGGACAAGCTTTGCTGAAGCAGCTGTTCCTGGATGTGGACCAGGCCAAGAGGCTGCAGCACCCTCAGGCTGGAGAGATAGACAACGAGTAGGACACACACACACACACAACACACAACACAACGACACACACACACACACACATACACACACCAGCACATACACACAGCATACACACCATCACACACACACAC
>BROE01000018.1:19085098-19156222 GCA_036571765.1 Plecoglossus altivelis
AAACACACATACACACACATACCCACCACAACACACATACATACACACACACATACACACACACACCACACACACACCACAACATACACACACACACACATTACACACACACACACACACAGCATACATACACACACATACACACACACACACACACACACATACACACACATACACACACACACATACACACACACACACATACACACACATACACACACATACATACACACACATACATACACACACACACATACACTTACACACACACACACACACACAGGTGCTTGCTTCTGGCCTGGGAGCTCTCCTGCACACACACACACATACACACATACACACGCACGTACACGCACACACATACACACACGTACACACATTCATATACACATACACACACACATGCACTCACAAAACCTAACCCCATTTCCTCTATTTCTATATCTTTGTTCTTCCTCCTTTCCTCCGCCCATGCCCTCCCCTTCCCCTCCACCGCTTCAGTGTGAGTAACCTGCATGAACGCTGGGCAAAGGCCTGTGAGATCTACAGAGAGTTGTACGAACCTGTGAAGGGACTGGACCTCAGCTCGAGAATCAACTGGAGCCAGGTGATTCAGGACAAGCAGGTAAGGCAGTACAAGCAGGTGATTCAGGACAAGCAGGTAAGGCAGTACAAGCAGGTGAGGCAGTACAAGCAGGTGAGGCAGTACAAGCGGGTGAGGCAATACAAGCAGGTGAGGCAGTACAAGCAGGTGAGGCAGTACAAGCAGGTGAGGCAGTACAAGCAGGTGAGGCAGGTGAGGCAGTACAAGCAGGTGAGGCAGTACAAGCAGGTGAGGCAGGTGAGGCAGTACAAGCAGGTGATTCAGGACAAGCAGGTAAGGCAGTACAAGCAGGTGAGGCAGTACAAGCAGGTAAGGCAGTACAAGCAGGTAAGGCAGTACAAGCAGGTGAGGCAGTACAAGCAGGTAAGGCAGTACAAGCAGGTGATTCAGGACAAGCAGGTAAGGCAGTACAAGCAGGTAAGGCAGTACAAGCAGGTGATTCAGGACAAGCAGGTGAGGCAGTACAAGCAGGTGAGGCAGTACAAGCAGGTGAGGCAGTACAAGCAGGTGAGACAGGTAAGGCAGTACAAGCAGGTGAGACAGTACAAGCAGGTGAGACAGGTAAGGCAGTACTGTGCTTGAAAGGAGTTACACTAGGACTGTTTTCTGTATGTATTTCTTTTAAAATGTTTTCTTAATCTTTGTGTTTGTTTGTGTGTGTTTGCATGTGCATGTTTGTGTGTGGGGTGCATGCAAACAGAAGCAGATGATCTCTGCTGGTTATGGACCAGCCCTGTCTGATGTGGAGAAGCAGATTGCTGCTCATAACATCCTGCATCAGGAGATAGAGGCCTATAGCTCCCAGCTGGACCCCTCAAACATGGTAACTACTGGAGCGGATACAGATGAAAGTCACTTAGTACACCATGTAGAGTTAGTACACCATGTAGAGGGTTAGTACACTATGTAGAGTTAGTACATCATGTAGAGAGTTAGTACATCATGTAGAGTTAGTACACCATGTAGAGTTAGTACACCACGTAGAGAGTTAGTACACCATGTAGAGTTAGTACACCATGTAGAGAGTTAGTACACCATGTAGAGTTAGTACACCATGTAGAGAGTTAGTACATCATGTAGAGGGTTAGTACATCATGTAGAGAGTTAGTACACAATGTAGAGTTAGTACATCATGTAGAGTTAGTTCATCATGTAGAGTTAGTACACCATGTAGAGAGTTAGTACACCATGTAGAGGTTTAGTACACCATGTAGCGTTAGTACATCATGTAGAGTTAGTACACCATGTAGAGGGTTAGTACATCATGTAGAGAGTTAGTACACCATGTAGAGTTAGTACATCATGTAGAGAGTTAGTACATCATGTAGAGTTAGTACACCATGTAGAGGGTTAGTACATCATGTAGAGTTAGTACACCATGTATAGTTAGTACACCATGTAGAGGGTTAGTACATCATGTAGAGAGTTAATACACCATGTAGAGGGTTAGTACATCGTGTAGAGAGTTAGTACACCATGTAGAGTTAGTACACCATGTAGAGGGTTAGTACATTATGTAGAGAGTTATTACACCATGTAGAGTTAGTACATCATGTAGAGAGTTAGTACACCATGTAGAGAGTTAGTACATCATGTAGAGAGTTAGTACACCATGTAGAGAGTTAGTACATCATGTAGAGTTAGTACATCATGTAGAGAGTTAGTACATCATGTAGAGTTAGTACATCATGTAGAGAGTTAGTACACCATGTAGAGTTAGTACACCATGTAGAGAGTTAGTACATCATGTAGAGAGTTAGTACATCATGTAGCGTTAGTACACCATGTAGAGAGTTAGTACACCATGTAGAGAGTTAGTACATCATGTAGAGAGTTAGTACATCATGTAGCGTCAGAGTTTCTGTCATCAGCTCTCTTGACTGTGTTGTTTTTCATGTCTGTGTTTTCAGGAAAAGAGTGCTGACATCAGAAAGCAGTGTGCTGACCTGCTGGTGAGTAGCACTGTTGATCCTTGTGCCACTACAGTATATCTGCAGGGTTATCTCACTTTGACTCACATGCATTTGAATCTGGTCCTGTGTGTGTGTGTGTGTGTGTGTGGTGTGTGGTGTTTGTGTGTGTGTGTGGTGTGTGTGTGTGTGTGTGTGCGGAGAGAGAGAGCAGCACTGGGAAACTCTATGATACATGCAGAGCTGCACAAAGGAGCTGGTCTACCTGGAGGAGGAACAGGATCGGATCCTCCACAGGGACTGGAGTGACCGGATGCTGGATCCTCCAGGAGTACGCATACAATATGAGGTGAAGGAGAGAGATGGAAGAGTACTTAGACTTGAAAGCAAATGTACTGCGGACTCTTTCATGGTATCGGTGTTCCTCTGTGTGTTGCAGTCACAGTGTACCTGTGCTAGGCTATAGCGCTAGCATTAACCACTAGCACTAGTGCAAGTGCTAAATATGTAGTTTACTTGGCTATGTGCTTAGTTACCTGTGGCTGCCTGTTAGTTCAGTGGCTCTGTGCTATCTTACCAGGTGCATGAGCTAGTTTACAGCAATACTTGTACTAGTTTACTTTGGCTTATCTGTGGTTTTGACTTGCTCTAATATGCTACTGTGGCTTAGTTTACAGTTTCCTTGTGTGGTTACAGTGTACCGTGCTACTACCAGTGCTACCTGTGCTAGTTTACTTGCTCTACCTATGCTACCTTGCTAGTTTACTAGTGCTACTTGTGCTAGTTTACTAGTGCTACTTGTGCTACCTGTGCTAGTTAACTAGTGTTACCTGTGCTAGTTTACTAGTACTACCTGTGCTAGTTTACCAGTGCTACCTGTGCTAGTTTACTAGTGTTACCTGTGCTAGTTTACTAGTGCTACCTGTGCTAGTTTACTAGTGTTACCTGTGCTAGTTTACTAGTGCTACCTGTGCTAGTTTACTAGTGTTACCTGTGCTAGTTTACTAGTGCTACCTGTGCTAGTTTACTAGTGTTACCTGTGCTCTGCTCCTACAGAAGTTCAAGAACAATACTCTGCTGGCCCATGAGACTGAGACCAGCCAGCTACTGGAGGACTGGCGCTATTAGTGGTGCAGATGAAGAACTGCGACCCACCCCATAAGGTGAATGAGCACACACACACTCACACATCAGACACAATACACACTATCACCACACACAAAATACTCACACACTCACACACACACACACTCACACACACACACACTCACACCCATACTCACACATGCTCACACACTCAGGGTTACCGGTGGAGCATTTATCGCGTAGTGAGTGTTCGTGTTCGGGGCCATCACGAATGGCAGTGCGAACGAGTGGCAGAGTTTCCTCAACCTCTGCATCTGCCAGGAGACTCACCTGGATAACGTAGAGGACTACAAGAAGGTACTGCACACACTCTCACATACACAGCAATGCACACATTGACACACTCATACTCTTGCCAGCACTTGTATCTTTCATCTACTGTGTTCCTCATATCATCAGGATGCTGACACAGTGTGTGTGTGTTCCTCATTATCATCAGGATGTGAACAGTGTGTGTGTGTTCTCATTATCATGAAGGATTGCTGGACACAGTGTGTGTCTTCCTCAATTATAATAAGGATGCTGAACGACAGTGTGTGTGTGTTCCTCATTATCATCTGGATGCTGACACAGTGTGTGTGTGTTCCTCATTATCATCTGGATGCTGACACAGTGTGTGTTCCTCATTATCATCTGGATGCTGACACAGTGTGTGTGTGTGTGTTCCTCATTATCATCTGGATGCTGACACAGTGTGTGTTCCTCAGTATCATCTGGATGCTGAAACAGTGTGTGTGTGTGTGTTCCTCAGTATCAGCTGGATGCTGAGACTCTGGGAGAGTCCCTGAGGAAGCTGAACTTATCACTGGAGCCACGGGTGCTAGCCAACCGGAGTAACCCTGAGGTGCTCCTGCAGCTGGAGGTAGGTATCCAGTCTACAGGAGGACCTCCTGGCTGTTTCATTCTACAGGACAAACTTCTGGGTATCTGGTTTCTACATCACAGGTTCAGAGTGTGTTGTCCCTGGTGACAGAACAGATTCTGGTTCTGGTCACTTTTATCTAGATTGTTCAGATTGCTCCTTGAAATGATTCAAACTCAAATAAAGTTATTTCCCAAGGGGACCCCCAGAACCCCTTCACGTTTCAGTCTAACCCCTGACCTTACCTGCTGTGTGACCCCTGACCTTACCCTGCTTTCTGACCCCTGACCTACCTGCTGTGTGACCCCTTACCTTACCCTGCTTTCTGACCCCTGACCTTACCCTGCTTTCTGACCCCTGACCTTACCCTGCTTTCTGACCCCTGACCTTACCCTACAGTCTAACCCCTGACCTTACCCTACAGCCTGACCCCTGACCTTACCCTACAGCCTAACCCCTGACCTTACACTACTGTGTGACCCCTGACCTTACCCTACAGCCTGACCCCTGACCTTACCCTACAGCCTGACCCCTGACCTTACACTACTGTGTGACCCCTGACCCTGATCCAGCTCTGTGGTCCCCAGGGAGATCTCGCTGCACTGGAGCAGAATGAGCAGCGTCTCCTGGCCCTGAGGCAGCTGAGCTCCAACATTGCCCCCCTCCGGCTGCGCCGTCTGCCCCCCACCAAGCCCACAACCCTGGTGGCCCTGTGTGACTGGACCAGCGAAGAGGTAGGCAGAAACACACCACCAAAATATTCAGAATGTCAATGTGTAAGAAGACAAAACCAGAGAAACTGTGTCTGCTGTCCTTGTCCTGTCCTCCTGTCCCCCTCTCTCCTCCTCCTCATATCTTTATCTCCTCCTCTACCCCTGTCTTCTGCTCCTCCTGTCCTTATCATGTCCCTTATCCTGTCCTCCTCCTAATTTCTCCTCCTCTCAGAATTCGATAAGTCGAGGAGAGCGTCTGACTCTAAAAGACAACTCGGAGGTGATGTGGGAGGTCCAGACCAGTTCTGGGACCAGGAAGACTGTCCCAGGAGCGTGTCTTCTCATCCCTCCTCCTGATACCCAGGCCATGGACACCCTGACCAGGTAGGCCTCGCTGCACTCTATCCACACATATACACTCTATGTGTATATACACTATCTGCACATATACACTCTATGTGTATATACACTATCTGCACATATACACTCTATGTGTATATACACTCTATCCACACATATACACTATGTGTATATACACTCTATCTGCACATATAGACTCTGTGTGTATATACACACTATCTGCACATATAGACTCTATGTGTATATACACTCTGTGTGTATATGTGTAGAGTCCAGCCTCTCTCGAGGATAATGGACCCAGAACCCAGGCTGTGCGTGGAGCGTCGGAGAGGTGAGGTGTGCCTACTATATCTAGCCTGCGTAACGCCTGCTACCTCCCGACCACACTGAAGCTCGGCGCTCAACTTTGACCATGGCCAGCGAATGATAAGGATGGACATTACCAATGTAACTCCAGCGAAACTAGAGAAACCTAGATGAACATGGACCAATCGGTGTCCGAGGCAACCTGGTCCCTGACCGGCACAAAACACACAGGTAGACAACCGCGCACTTTCCCTAATCAGCGATCCTTCCTTTGGGTGGTGGGCCTGCAGGAGGGTGATCCCACGTTGCCTTTTTGTGCTATACCCGGCCGGGTCCCTTGGGCAAAGACCCGGCCACCTGGCGCTCGCCTGCGAGCACCTACCACGGGCCTGGTTCCAGGGTGGGGCCCCGGTAGCGCCTCTCCGGGCGACGTAATGATTCTCCTTGGTTTTGTCACCATAGGGGTTTTTGTTGAACCGCACTCAGTCTGGCTAGTCACCTAGGACCTGTTTGCCTTGGGAGACTCTACCAGGGGCTTATTGCCCTCGACAACATAGCTCCTGGGATCATTCAATCACTCAAACCCCTCCACCACATTAAAAAGGTCGGCGGTCAATGGAGGAGGATGTCAGGAAGAGCAGTGGGGTTTCGTACTGGTGCGGAACACTGGACCAGTTCTACACACTTCATCGGGTGGTTGAGGGTTCATAGGAGTTTGCATAACCAGTTCACATGTGCTTTTTTGGATCTGGAGAAGGCGTTCGAGCATGTCCCTTGTCTTGTGGTGTCCTGTGGGGGGTTTGGCGGGAGTACGGGGTCTGGTGCCCTTTGCTCAGGGCCGTCAGGTCCCTGTATGACCGGAGCAAGAGCTGTGTTCGCATTGCCGGTAGTAAGTCGGACTTTTTCCCAGTGCATGTTGGACTCGCCAGGGCTGCCCTTTGTCACCGGTTCTGTTAATTGTCTTCATGGACAGAATTTCTAGGCACAGCCAGGGGCCGTAGGGTGTATGGTTTGGGGAGCTCAGGATCTCATCTCTGCTATCCACAGAATGGATGTTGTCTTGATGGCTCCATCGGACCGGTACCTACAGCATGCACTAGAGAGGTTTGCAGCCGAGTGTGACTTGCCGGCGATTCGGAATACAAGCACTCGAGATCAAGTATGAGGCAAATGGTTCTCGGACCGGAGACAGGTGGCTTACTCCCTCCGGTTGAGCCTGCGTTGGGGAAGCCCTTGCTTCAAGGAGGGTAGTTCGAAGTAGATCTCGGGGTCTTGTTCCACGAGTGAGGAAGGACGGAAGGCTGGTGAAGATTGACTAGGCGGATGCGGCCGTGCGGCGGCCTGCAGTCACTGCGCGCATCTCTGTACGGTTCGATCAGTGGGTGAAGAAGTGAGCTGAGCCGGGAAGCAGCTGGAGCTACAATTTGAACCGGCTCTATCTACGTTCCTACGGTCTCACCGGATGGTCTATGAACTTTGGAGATGAATGACCGAAAGGACGAGAGCGCGGATACAAGCGGTCGAAATGAGTTTTCTCCGCAGGGTGGCTGGGCGCTCCCTTAGAGATAAGGTGAGGAGCTCGGTCACGCGGGAGGAGCTCGGAGTAGAGCCACTGCTCCTCCACGTCGAGAGGAGCCAGCTGAGGTGGCTCGGGCATCTGTTTCGGATGCCTCCTGGACGCCTCCCTCCGGGAGGTGTTCCGGGCATGTCCTACCGGGAGGCGGCCCCGGGGAAGACCCAGGACACGCTGGAGGGACTATGTCTCTCGGCTGGCCTGGGAACGCCTCGGGATCCCCCCGGAGGAGCTGGAGGTGGTGTGTGTGGAGAAGGAAGTCTGGGCCTCCCTGCTCAGACTGCTGCCCCCGCGACCCGGCCCCGGATAAGCGGAAGAAAATGGATGGATGGATGGATGGTGTATATGTGTGGGGGCAATGTTGTGTGTATAGGTGTGTGTGTATATACACTATGTGTGTGTATACGCTATATGTGTGTGTATACACTATATATGTGTGTGTATACACTATATGTGTGTGTATATGTGTGTTTGTGTGTGTGTAGTCTGGACAAAGGCTGATGCAGTATGTGTATATGTGTGTGTATATGTGTGCTTGTGTGTGTGTAGTCTGGACAAGGAGTTGACAGACCTGAAGAAGAGAAGAGCAGCTTTAATGTCGTCCTTGAGGAGAACTGGTGTGGAGGCTGTTACACCACAGATAGCAGGTCAGAGTTAACACCATGCTGCCTGCACTGTTACGCCCTGTTTTACTCTGTTCTACTCTACTCTGCTCTGTTCTACTCTGTTCTGTTCTACTCTGCTCTGTTCTACTCTGCTCTGTTCTACTCTGCCCTCTTCTACTCTGTTCTGTTCTACTTTGTTCTGTTCTACTCTGTTCTGTTCTACTCTGTTCTATTCTACTCTGTCCTGTTCTACTCTGTTCTATTCTACTCTGTCCTGTTCTACTCTGTTCTACTCTGTCCTGTTCTACTCTGTTCTACTCTGTTCTATTCTACTCTGTCCTGTTCTACTCTGTTCTACTCTGTCCTGTTCTACTCTGCCCTGTTCTACTCTGTTATACTCTGTTCTGTTCTCCTCTGTTCTGTTCTACTGTGTTCTACTCTGTTGTAATGCGTCATATTTGCCTCTCTGCCCCCCAGCCCCAGTGTCCAGAGCCCCCGAGTCGCCCAGAGTGTCAGAGCTAGCACAGCAGCTGGAGTGGATCAGTAACAGGCTGGAACAGAGTGAGAGGGAAATCCTGGGGCGGATCCGAGCTCCGCTGGACCGCAGGAGCCCCACAACTGACCTGAGCAACAGGCTGGCTATGCAAAAGGTTAATCACAACATTACTGAATCAAGTAGCCCAAGATACATACAATGCAAAAGAGAAGGACAGCAGGAAATCAAGGATCAGAAGTGTATTGTAACCCTAACCCTAACACTGTATTGACAAGGCACAGTGAAAAGTGACAACATTTCAGTTACCAAGCACAGCTTAACAATAATTATATATCTACCCACTAACCCTAACCCTAACCTACTACAGCGCAACAGTGATTACTTTATATTGATAATATCCCAGTATGACATTGCCTACACCCCCTCAGACTGCCAGCATGACGGTACGGGGGCTGGAGGCAGAGAAGGCAGCAGTTCAGAGGGAGATGGAGCCAATCGTATCCCAGAATGCCCTGGGTCATGCCAACTCCGCTCTACCCTTGAAGCTCAAAGCTGTCAACAACAAGTTTGACTCTATCAACACTCTCTGCGACCTCTACGCTAAGAAGTAATATTCATACATTCATATACTCATAAATACACAAGTTTATTTGTAAAAATGGTCAATATCAGTTTTTATTATTGTTCACTAATCATGTTTTGTTTATTGTACAGTCCAAACATAATAGTAATTCAAAATAATCCTTGTAGGCCTACATACATACTGTACATGTATTATCAGTCAAACTGCAGTTGGTTTGGTTTGATTGAGTAAAGGTAAACAAACTGAAAATAACTTACTAAATGACAACTTGTTGTAAGTGATTCAGTGAAAGTAATTCATTGGTTTCTGATCTAACCCTGCATTACTGGTATATTTATATGTACATATAGGGCCTTTACACAATCTGAAACGCAGGTGTCAAATGCAAAGTGCAAGTAACTTTGTGGGACTCGGTTCAGAGTTCTGGCGCTGTTGCTATTATAGCAGTGGGATAAATTACTCTTGCGCCCAATGCAAATCTAAAATGGGTTAGTCTGAAGTAGCTTCATTACTCATGGGTGTCGCTTGGAGGCAACGTGCAATTAACCAATCAGAGCATCGGCTCACATGCCCTTTAAAAGCAGGAGTGCTTGTGCCATGGCGGATTGTTATTTTAATGGTGGATTTGCCAGGTGTATACCAGGAGCTGTTCATAGCCAAAGACCAACGTTCTCATCAGGGCAGTGAAAGACAAGCTACGTTGTATGCAGATGTTAGAAATGCAGTTATTCTGGATCATTCGGGTAAAAGTGTACACTAGATTTACACTAGCCTTTCTTCACCTCTTCATGGACATGACAATGATTCCCCTGGCTTAGCAGTATTTTCCCTTGTAGTTATGTTTGCAAAAATGGTCAATCTTGCATCTGTGTACATATGAATAACACGCCACACGCCACACGCCACTGACTTTAGACTAAGTTTTTCCTGGTCTGTGGCAGAATTGTTTTCTGAAACGGCAAAATTGCAACAGGAAACGTTTGCACTAGAGCAGGCCTCCTTTCTTGCTGAACCACCCCCTGTATCACAAGTTCAGTCCCTAATTTACAGACCTGTGTCTGCTGTGTGTTGGGTGCAAATATACATGCTTCAGAGTACAAAGTCAATTACGCTGGGTGCAAGATAGGGTCCATAGAGTTACAACCACCTTTCTTTTCCTCTCCCCCTTCCTCCCTCTCTCCCTCCCTCCCTCCCTCTCTCCTCCTCCCTCTTCCTTCTTCTCCCTCTTACCTGCTCCTCCACCCTCCCTCCTCCTCCACCTCGGCCCACAGCTCTCATTTTCTGGAGAGAAGCAGGTCTAAAGTGCATCGGAGATAATCTGGCTTGACGGCCTCGTGCAGAAAACCATCCTCCCCCCAGACATTGCCCCAGCGCACTGCAGAACCGCAAGCTGAAATTACAAGTACCTCCTCTCTTGCTCTTGTCCTCCCCTCCCTCCCTCATGCAGATCCCTGCAGAACTGCAGTCTGAAACTCCCCCTTCTTCCCCCAGGCTCTTCGCAAGGAGGTTTTATCAGGCAGAGACATGTACGCGAGAGTGAGGACGCATCTGCAGAGGGGATGTGCGGAGAGCTCCAGAAGAACTTTGGGGAGTTCTGTCCTGACATCCAGCGCCAGGCGGCCCGGGTGAGGCAGCTCTGGAACCGCTACGCCAACGTCCAACAAGCAGACTTACAATGAGAGTCGCTACCACACCACTCTACCACACCGGCCTAAAAACAAGCGACACCCCACACCCTGACAAACACACCCCTGACACACACAACCCTGACACACAACCTGACAAACCACACCTTTGACAACACACGACAACACACCACACCCTACAACACGGCTCTGACAACCACACCCACACCCTTGACAACACACCCTCGACAGCACACCCTGACAAACACCCACACCTGACAACACACTGACACAAACACACCCTGACACACACACCCTGACAAACACACACACACCTTGACACACACCCCCTGACAACAGCACAGCACCCCCCAACACCCACACCCTGACAACCACACGCCTGACACCCTGACAACACACCAAACCGCCTGAACACCACCCACACGCTCACAACACACCCGTACAACACACCGCACCTTACCACACACCTACCAACCTGACAAACACACCCATCACCCTGACATACACCACCCCCACACCACACCCACACCACACACACATACACACCTGGATACACACCTGGATACACACCTGGATACACACCTGGATACACACCTGGATACACACCTGGATACACACCTGGATACACACCTGGATACACACCTGGATACACACCTGGATACACACCGTAACTCACATCTGGACACTCAACTTAAAACACAAACACACCTGGATACACAACACCCCTGGACACACAACACACCTGGACACACAACACCCTGACCAGACGCGCACTCACACCTCTGACCGACCCCTGACAACACACCCACCTGGACACACATACCCACACTGACAACCACACTCTGACAACACACCCCTGACCAACACACCTCCTCACACACACCCACACCCACAAAAATCCACCCACCCACACTGGCCGCAAGGATGCATACACCCTCACACAAACACACAAACAAAAACACAAACACAAATGTACTCCACCGACAATTACACACACACACACCCACACCCTGACAACACATCCTGACCCTCTCTCTCCACTAACCCTCCAACCACCTACTCTCTCTGCCATAATTCCTGTTAATAGTACTCATAATATGCTCAGTTACTTCCAAAGAAACCTATAGGATGATGTAAACCCTCAACATCCAAAGGGTTTAGATCTGCAGTTAAATGCTGATCTGCACCCATCCTCATGTTTTACCTTTGAGTTGTACCCATCCTCATGTTCTACAACTGAACTGTACCCATCCCCACGTTCTAACACTGAGCTGTACCCATCCCCACGTTCTACCACTGAGCTGTACCCATGTTTTACCACTGAGCTGTACCCATTCCCATGTTGTAACACTGAGCTGTACCCATGTTTTACCACTGAGCTGTACCCATCTGCATGTTCTACTGCTGAGCTGTACCCATTCCCATGTTGTAACACTGAGCTGTACCCATGTTTTACCACTGAGCTGTACCCATCTGCATGTTCTACTGCTGAGCTGTACCCATTCCCATGTTCTACGACTGAGCTGTACCCATCCCATGTTCTACCACTGAGCAATACCCATCCCCATGTTCTAAAACTGAGCTGTACCCATCCCCAAGTTCTACCACTGAGCTGTACAAATCATCATGTTCTACCACTGAGCTAAACCCATCCCCATGTTCTACCACTGAGCTGTACCCATCCCCATGTTCTACCACTGAGCTGTACCCATCCCCATGTTCTACCACTGAGCTGTACTCATCCCCATGTTCTGCCACTGAGCTGTACCCATTCCCATGTTCTACCACTGAACTGTACCCATGGCTGTCCCGTCTTCCATTTTTATTCCTGTCTTTTGTGAATATGACTGTACTTTGATATTGTTTGGTAATTTACTGTTTCTGTTGATTCAGGGCTTCCCTAATTCAAGAAGCAGCCAATAAAAACCAAGGGTTCCAGACCTCTGTCCAATCACTGAACTCATTCCTGAACAACTTGCCCAATAATACAATCTTCCCAAGTGATGGCTTGTCTCAAATCAACGCAAAGCAAAACTCTCAAAAGGTCAGTTAATGCCTCAGTAATCTCTTGTCCACACATTCCTCAGTACAGAGCATTTTAAATACTGTTCAGTTGGGTGTCATCTCTCTAATGGTGGACTGCATTAATTGGTTTGATATTGTATGTTTAATTGCCATAGACAGAAAGAGAGATGTACAGAAAGACAGATAGATACATGTGAAAGATAGATTGATGTAGTTTCTGAAGATTTCTTCCCCATGATTGGTGTTCCCTAGAGAGTGGTAGAGAGTGTTCAGAGGAAGACGGAGGATCTGAAACGAGCGGTGGAACAGTCCAGAAACCTGCAAAACCTTCTTAACGTGAGTTCACACACCCGATCACCTGATGGTGATCACCTGGTCTCATTTAAAAAGCCATGCAGAAGACACCCATCAAAAGGTGGCATTTGAACATAACGCTATGCGCTTATATACAAAATGTTGTAATTTTAACACAGCGCAGACAAGTCATGTTGGGTTAACTTCATTAATCATTATAAATCAACTTCATAACTTCACAGTCTTAGTGGAGATGTTATTTCCCACCTTAACGCCCAGCACTGCTTAAAAACATCCGCTGAAACGCTTCAAATGTATAGTTAAGCATAGCTGCATGATGACAAAGACAGCAAACCCCAACTGAAGATTTCAGGTGTGATAATCACCCAGTAACTGCCAATGACAGGGCCATTGTACGAATATGTGATAATAGTATTTGACATGTTGGTAAAAATGTAGGTATTTTATCAATCTTCATCTCACACTAGGATTCCAACTTCATTTTTCATTTATTTTAATTTTTTTTACCATTACTTTAATATGCTGACACACAGAAACTAAAGCACAAACAACATTGGAGTGCTTTGTCTGATTTACACAGAAAAATGCCTTCTTCTGTGAGTAATTTTGGGCTAGGACTTTTAAGTTGAAAAGTTTCAACTCTACCCCTGAATCTGTATATTTTCATCTGCAGAATTCCATTGGCGACATAGTCACAAAGTTTGTTTGTGGATCACTTGAAGCCAAGTTAAATTTTTGAACCCTAATGCTAGCTAATGGAAGGGCAGGGGGCTGGAACACACAGATTTTGGGAACCACCTGGTTGGTTTAAGAAGGCTGTAGACAGGAAGCTCCTATTGGGTCAAATGAGGTGTCAATCGAAAGGTCAGAGTGCAGTGGTCATTTTAACGCAATGAAATTCTGGAAATTCCAAATGTGTGTGGGTGAGTGTCGGCAAATTCAGCTAAATGATAATGATGATGTTGATAATGATCCTGATGCAAGAGTTCATGGCTATTCGTGAATGTAATACATTGTTTTGGACGAAATACTTGGTTAGATAGTTTACACCTTTGGGAATGTAACCAAACAGTTTTTAACACTTACTTTCATGTTGTTGACGTGAACAGATGCGAAAATGTTGATTGTATCTTCTGTTGCAACTTGATTCTGAATGTTCCTGTTTGTGTTGCATTTATGTTCTCAACATGCAGCAAATATTAATCAGGAAACTGATTAATGTCTGAATGAACATGAACTGTTCAGGTCCTCATCTTCTGTTTGTCAACATTTTAGGAGTACGAGGCCAAGACTAACAAGTACCGAGCTATGAGAGGCGATGATGATGATGAAATTGATGCCAAAAGACGCCATGTTTCTACCATGGCTGATGCTGTGGAGAAAAAGGTAATCTCCTTGACAGGGAAGATCTGCTCCTGAGTCTGTCCTGCTGTCTGACATGTACATGTGTGTCCCTGCTGCAGGAGAGAGATCTGACGCGTTTGTACTCTGAGGTGTCCGCTGCAAACAATCAGCGACTGAGCCAGATGACTTTGGCTCAGAACATTATTGCTCAGGTACAGAGTGCAGAAAACGGTGATCAAGGAATGCCATTTAATGGTTTCTCTTACCATGCGGGAATGTGTTGACAGGAATGACTGGTAATATCTGATCCCCCTTTCTGTCTCTCTCTCCCTCTATTTCCACACTTCTCCCCTGATCAGAACGAGGAGAAGGTGACCCTGGTGGAGGTGAAGCAGCAGATGCAGATGCAAAGCCAGCAGAAGAACCTGGTGGAGACCGATGGCCTGAGGAAGGACTTGGCTGATGAGGTTGTTAGGCGCACCCATGCCCAGAATGACCTGGACACTTACAGGAAGAGATTCATGTCTCTAAAGAGCCGCCGTGGCGTGGAGCGCGTGGAAGAAAAGGAGGTGGTTCAGTACTACCGTGACCCTAAGCTGGAGGGCGACCTGGAGGCCCTAAGAAACAAGATCAAACAGGAGGCCATCTTGCGATCTGGAACCCAGTCCGAGATAGAGATGGTCACTCAGAAGGTCATCCTCCTGGAGACTGAGAGGACGAGTGTGAAGCCCAAGCTGGTGACCAAGATGCTAACGGAGTTTGAGAGGGATCCCCAGCTGGACAAGGAGGCGGTCAGACTCCGGGAGGAGATGCGCAAGATCAGGGAGGAGGTTCTGCTGCGAGACTCAGAGACAGTCCAGATGAAGACAGAGATCACGGTTCTGGCGCAGCAGAAGCCAAAGATCAAGGAGACCGTGGTGAAAAAGGAGGTGGTGAAGCTGGAGAGGGATCCAGAGATGCTGAAGGCCGTACACACCTTCCAGATGGAGATCTCAGATGAAGGGGCACGCAGCAAGGCTCTCAATGACAACATCTTCCATACCAGGAGTGAGATCAACACCCTGGAGAGGGTCATCCCCACCATCCAGCCCAAGATCATCTTGAAGGAGCTGAAGAGAGTGGACCAGGATCCTGTCCTGGTAGAAGAGTCCAGAACCCTCCGGACATCCCTGCAGGAGATAAACAGTGAGAACAGCAGCCTGCTGAGAGAGATCTCCAGCTTGCAGCTGCGTTACAGTGAGGTAGAGAAGGTGAAGCCCAGACTGGAGGTGAAGGAGATCATCAGCGAGATCTACAGGGTGGATCCAGACACCAAGCTGGAGCTGGAGCGCTTGAGGAAGCAGCTGCAGGAGTACAGAAGGAACTGCTCCAACCTGGAGCAGGAGATCAACATGGTGATGGTGGATCTGAAGACCCTGCGCTCCCAGAAACCCAAGGTGGAGTACAAGGAGGTGACTCAGGAGGTGATTAAGGAGGAGAAGAGCCCTGAGGTCGTCCGGGAGCTGCAGAGGTTAAATGAACAAGTGTCTCGGCTGCGGGTCACCTATAATAGCACCCTGGATATTCTCAGTCGCCTACGCATGGAGAAGGATGAGTGGAAGACAGAAAAGTCTAAGGTTGAGATGAAGCTGGTGACCAAGGAGGTGATAAAGTATGAAAATGACCCCTTGTTGGAGAAGGAGGCTGATCGGCTAAGGAAAGACCTGAGGCTAGAGATCCAGCAGCGCCGTAGTGTTGAGGAGATGGTCTTTGACTTACAGAACAAGTATATCTTCCTGGAGAGACAGAAGGCAGAAGAGAAGATTGTGACCCAGGAGATTGTTCATCTCCAAACAGACCCCAAGCAGATCCAGGAGCATGAGAAGCTGAACAAGACCTTAGATGAGGAGGTGAAGGTGCGCAGAAAGCTGGAGCTGGAGGTCAGGCAGCTGAGGAGCCTGGTGGAGGAGAAGGAGAGGAGCCTGGTGCTCATGGACGATGGTCAGAAGAAGATCCAGGTGGAGGCGGAGCTGAGGCAGATCAGAACCCTCATCCTAGAACTGGAGAACACGCCCCCTCCAGTTCAGGAGAGGATTATCATCGAGGAAGTCCTGAAGGTGGAGAGGGACGCCAATCTGGACAGGCTGACCAATGGCCTACGTACAGACATGGAGACTGAGGGAACCAGCATCAGTCGCCTGGAGAGAGACATCCGCAACGTGAGGATCAAGATAGACATCTTGCAGAAGGAGAAGTCAGTAGAAAAGATAGTTTACAAAGAGGTCATTAGAGTGGAGAAGGACCGGACAGTTGAATCTGAGAGGGACCGCCTTCTAGATCTAGTGGGCCACGAAAGGAACGCCAGACTGGACCAGGAAGACCAGATCCAGAAGCTGAACTTCAAGATAACCCGGCTGCAGAGCTCCTGGTCCAGCAGCAGCCAGGAGGAAACCAGCCTCAAGTTGAGTCGGGACAGCCTGCTGAGGGAGAAGGACAAGCTCAGACAGGAGCTCCAGTCAATGGAGGCAGAGAAGCATGGCATCAGCATCACCTTCCAGCAGCAGTCCAAACTCCTCAGCGAGAGGAACCAGGCCAGCAGGCAGAGGAGCATCAAGATGGAGTCAGATGTTCAGGGTCTGGAGAGGGACATCTTGAATGAGAAAGACAGGATCTACCAGAGGGAGACCACCATCATGGAGCTGCAGGCTGCCATGAAGAAGGAAGACCACTCTGAGACCCACACCAGAGAGACAAACCTCTCCACCAAGATCACCATCTTGGACCCAGAGACGGGTAAAGATATGTCCCCCTATGATGCGTATCTGGAGGGGCTGATCGACCGTAAGCAGTACATCCACCTGCAGGAACTGGAGTGCGACTGGGAGGAGATCTCTTCCCAGGGTCCTGATGGGGAAACCTCCATTCTGCAGGACCGAAAGAGCGGTAAGCAGTTCTCCATCAAAAAAGCCCTGGCGGACGGACGGCTAACACAGTACGATGTGCAACGCTACAAGGAAGGCAAAATGCCCATCTCTGAGTTTGCCCTCTTAGTTGCCGGGGAAAACAAACCAAAGCCCTTCCTTGGCCCAATCTCTGTCCCCAAAACACCTACAAAGACAAGCGTGTCATCCCCTCTTAGCTCCATGCCATCCTCCCTCCGATCTTCTTACTCAAGCCTCACCAGCAGCAGCTCTGCTGAGGAGTCTTTCCCTATTTCCGGCGTCCTGGACACCACCACAAACAGTCGCATGTCTGTACGCAGCGCTTTGACCCGCAAGCTCCTGGACCTCGACACTGGGCTTGTCCTGCTGGAGGCTCAGGCAGCCACAGGTGGCATCGTGGACCTCAACAGAAAGGAGAAGTTCTCAGTCCACAAGGCTGCAGAGCGTGGCCTCATTGACACCAGTCATCTCCACAAACTGCTGAATGCCCAGAAAGCCTTCACTGGTGTGGAGGACCCAGTCACCAAGGAGCGCCTGTCGGCCGGCCAGGCTGGAGAGAAGGGCTGGATCCCTCATGACAGCGCTATGAGGTTCATAGAGGCACAGTACCTGACAGGAGGCCTGGTGGACCCTCACAAGGCCGGACGCCTCAGCATCAAAGATGCCCTCCACACCAAAATAATTGACAGCACCATTGCCAAAGATCTCCAGGATGAGTCTGCCCACTCTAAAACCATTCTGGACCCGATCTCCAACCAGAAGATCTCCTACAAGGAGGCGATGGATCGCTGCAAGAAGGATGTGAGCACAGGACTGTTGCTGCTGCCTGTTGCGTCTGGCGGATCGCACAGCCAGGTCTAGACACCTCAGATCTAGTACAAACAGGTTCACATTTTGATTTATTAAGCACTTGCTTTTATTGAAAGTGACATACCAATAGTTCTATTGGAAAGTACAGCAGCATCCAGCACAAACCAAGGATGCCTGGTTATGGTGACGGTTAGCACTGACATGGTCCCCTGAAGAGGGGCATGCAATCCCATTTACATGTGAGGGTTAGTGTAGGTATAGAATAGGGTTGTGTAGAACTGGGATTGACTAATGTAGTTCACAGATAAATTGAAAGATTGTGGTTCCTGTTTCTATGAGGAGATTTCTGGGATTTAATATGATCTGAATGTTTTATATGATAATCCAAATGTCTTGTCTTAATGATCTTAAAAAAATGTACTTCAATTACTTTTCTTTATTACTTATTTTAGAATCATGTTTACAAATGAGAATCTTGTTTGACCCATAGTCTTAATTAAAGAATAAATACATTAACAGATTAATCTTGTTTTAATTTTTTAACACATGTTCATAGTTCTTCAAGTGGCCAGGGGTCAGTGAGAATCTGAGCAAGGGGGTCATAGTGAGGGGTGAGGGGTCAGGGCGAGGGGTCAGGGCGACGGTAAAGGAGGGGTCGGGAGGGATTAAAGGGGAGTGAGTGCAGGGGGGGGGATTAGAGAGGAGGGGTCAGGGGAGGGGGTCAGGGGAGGAAGGGGATAAGGGAGGGGGGAGGGGTTCAGGGGGGCGTGGAAGGGGGCAGGGAGGGGTCAGGGGTCAGGGTGTCTGGGTTAGGGTTAGATTGGTCTGGAGACTGAATATTCCTCATCATCAAGATCTAAAATATGTTAATTCACTTCCACTGGATCTGGGATTATATATGTTAATTCATCTAGACTGGATCTGGGGTTAAGGACAACAATGACATATGACTCATGATTAAATATGGATTTAGGGAGGACACACAAACACACGCACAGTTAGGGAATCAGTGGGGGAGGGTTGGTAGGGGTCTCTCCCTGCTTGGATGTGAGATTAGCAGATTATGTCTTTACTGGAAGGCATTAGTGGAATTACTGTACCTGTCTGTCCCTCATGCGTGTGAGTGGGTGTAATAGTTAGGGTTAGAAAGATGAAGAGAGAGAGAGGATGGAGGGAGAGATACAGAGGAAGGGAGGGAGTGAGACAAGGAATGGAGAAAGAGGGAGGGAGAGAGAAAGCGCCAGGGAGGATAACAGGGAAAGTAAGAATGGAGAAAATAAAAGGAAGGCAAACAGGACCAACAGGTGAAGTAACCACATCTCGCTACAGACACAGTGTAAAAGTAATTACATCCTCGAGCTTACCAGGCATCAGTGTTATTATTAGGTAATCACAGTTTGAGCCGCATGAGGGGGCTTAAAAAAAAGCCGCAGGCAAAGTGTAAAGTAACCACATCTCAGTACTAGACATGATGTAAAGTAATCACATCTCAGCTACCAGGCACAGTGTAAAGTAACCACATCTCAGCTACCAGACACAGTGTAAAGTAATCACTTCTCAGGGCTACAGGCACAGTGTAAAGTAATCATTCTCAGCTCAGCACAGTGGAAAGTAACCACATCTCAGCTACCAGAAACAGTGTAAAGTATCCACATCTCAGCTACCAGACGAAGTGTAAAGTAACCACATCTCAGCTACAAGGCACAGTGTAAAGTAATCACACCTCAGCTACAAGGCACAGCAAACAGAAGTAATATTTCAGCTACCAGGCACAGTGTGAAGTAACATCTCAGCTATCAGATACTGTGTAAAGTAACATCTCCGCTACCAGACACAGTGTAAAGTAACCACATCTCAGCTACCAGACATGGTGTAAAGTAACCACATCTTAGCTACCGGACATTGTGTAAAGTAACCACATCTCTGATACCAGACACAGTGTAAAATAAACCAAAAACCAGACACAGTGGATAAGGTTTAACCACATCTCAGCTATCAGACAGTGTAAAGTAACATATCTGGTTACCAGACACAGTGTAAAGTAACCACAACTCAGCTACCAGACACAGTGTAAGTAACCACATCTTAGCTGCCAGACACAGTGTAAAGTAACGCATCATCTCAGGCGTACCTAGACGCAGTGTAGCAAGTAGATCCAAACATCTGAGCTACCAGACACAGTGTAAAGTAACGCACCATCTCAGTAACTAAGACCATAGGGTAAAGGGGTAACCACATCTCAGCTGAGCGCAGACACAGTGTCATAATCGTAACCACATCTCAGCTACCAGACATGGTGTAAAGTAACCACATCTCAGCTACCAGACATGGTGTAAAGTAACCACACGTCTGTGGTTCCTTTGGAGGCATTAATTAATTTGACTCTGGAGGCATGAATGAATAGATGGACGAATACATGGAAGAACAGTATGTAATAATGTGTAGTGTTTTAATATTGGTTTGTACATTTGCATGTGTAATGTTGTCATGATTAGAGGGTGTGTGTTTGTTGCTATGTGATTATCTTCCCATTCTACTGCAACAACCGGGACACATTATCCTCCATCTCTCCCTCATCATCCTCCATCTCTCCCCCATCTCTCCCCCATCTCTCTACTTATCTCTCCCCCATCTCTCTACTCATCTCTCCCTCATCTCTCCCTCATCACCCTCCATCTCTCCCCATCTCTCCCCCATCTCTCTACTTATCTCTCCCCCATCTCTCTACTTATCTCTCCTCCATCTCTCTACTTATCTCTCCCCCATCTCTCCCCCAAATCTCATCTCTTACCATGTACTTCCTCCCAATTTCTACTCCACCTCTTTCTGTCTTAGTTTGATTCATGGCACAGAAACTGATTTGTACCAAACCAACAACTTTATTATCCCATTTCTACTTATAAAAACAGTACAAAACATGTTTATAGTTGATATGCTTTTATGTTGCATTTTCACTCAATGCTGAGAATCATATTTTTGAAATATCTGTCTTTACTGGTTACAATCACAAGATGTCACACCTAATACACACAGGTGATGTAGCTCCCCTGTTGCCAGGGTTTTGATGGAAAGAGAACATGTCCCAATTCTGACACACTACGAAATTCATCTCTTCATCCCTTCCACACAGGTAAACCTGTACTTACACTAACTATAAGAGTAAGTAAACAAGAATATAAATAATTAGTCAACAGAAATGTTAGATTATGCATCGCTGGATAGGTCAGAATATTCAGTTGGTACAAAAAAATACAGCGCAGCATCATTCCATACAGAACCTGCAGGGGGCTGAGCCCTGAGTGTTTCATCAGATAGTTCCTGTATCCACCACAGTCCTGAGTCTACCAGTACACACCCAAACCCTAACCTGACTACTACACCTGCTACAGCACTGTAATTATGTTGGTTGTACTGTATTACGTCATTCATCACTGAACACTTTGTTGTGCACTGGTTGAGTTAGGGTTGCAGTTGTAATTTGAATTTCCCTTCAGTCAAAGCTTTTCACCAAACTTTTTTGTTTTTACCTACACTATTAAACCTAATAATACCAGATATTTTAATTAAATTATTATCCTGTATATACATATATTAAGGATGTGATTGCATCTTAACGTAATGGACAGGATCATGTTAGGTGCTGTCAGACCTACCCAAACCAGTTACAGCACACACTTCTTGTCAACCCTCCTTACCACTCACCTCCTTTCTCCTCCCCTCCTCCCTTCTTCTCTACCCTCCCCTACTCACCCCTTCTCTCCCCCCCTCCTCCCCTCTTCTCTGCCCTCCCTCACTCACCCCTTCTCTCCCCTCCTCTCTAATACCCTTCTCTCTCCTTTCCTCCAATCCCCTCCTCCCCTTCCCTCTCCTCCTCACCCCTTCTCTCCCCTCTCCTCCAATCCCCTCCTCAACTTCCCTCTCCTCCTCACCACTTCTCTCTCCTCTCCTCAGAAATCTAGTGGGTCTGAGTTCTGTGGCCTTGCCAGCAGAAGAGGGTTCTGAGAGAACCCGATGGCCTCGCTGTTGCGCCTCATGAAGGCGTGTCCACTGACGCAGTACTGCATCTCTGTGAAGGTGAGGCTGGCCACACTGATGGCACAACGCCCCCGGACCTTGAAACCAGACTTGCGGTAGAAAGGAACCAGGAAGTCCTCACACATGAGCGTGGCACGGCGCACAGCAGGAAGGCAGCGAAGGTACTGAAGGTAGCGCCACAGCAGGATGGGGCCCTTGCCCTGCTGCCGGTACGTACGATGCACCGCCAGCACATGGATGTGGACCGTGGTGCCCTGGGGACGGTGGAGGGTCAGGGCCTCCTGGGGTCAGAGGTCAGGGTTAGATGAGGTCAGAGGTCAGGGCCTCCTGGGGTCAGAGGTCAGGGTTAGATGAGGTCAGAGGTCAGGGCTTCCTGGGGTCAGATGTCAGGGTTGGATAGGGCCAAAAGTCGGTCAGGGTTAGATAGGGTTTGTAAGTGTCAACAAATGAATGGGTGAGTGACAGAGTGAGAGGATGAGAAAGTGAACGATAGAGAGAGTGAATGAGTGTGAGAGGGATTGATTAAGAGAGTAAGAGAGAAGGATTGTCTTACAACAGTTAGCCTATCCTGGTCCCACAGAGAGCCGATGATGAAAGCAACCAGGCGTCCCTCCTCAAACCAGCCCATGGACAGCTCTGGGCACAGCGTCAGAAAGTGCCGCACCTCGTCCAGGTGCAGTGGACACTCCCCCGACACGGAGATGAAGGCTAGGAAGAGAGGCAGGACTCAGGGGGTTTCTCTTGACAGGGATGAAGTATGTGTGTGAACAGACCGATAAAGTTGATCTCCTTAGACCCAGCAACTCTTTTATGACTAAAACAGTATAACAAATTAGAAAAAATAGACTGATATTTGATTTTCTTAAAATATGCAAAACATGTCCCTGGAGGGAATACGTGATGATCTATCTGAAGGTTAGGGTGATAGGGTAGGGTAACTGCATGAATCTGATGCAGCCAAGATAGAAAACCCCAGGATAAAATAAACTCAGGATAGCATGAACTCAGGATAGAATAAACTCAGGATAGCATGAACTCAGGATAGAATAAACTCAGGATAGCATGAACTCAGGATAGAATAAACTCAGGATGAAATTAGCTATCACGATTGACCCTAGTAGACTAGCCCCAATAGACTTACCCTAATAGACCTTAATAGCCTAAACTAAACGGTTGTCTACATCTAGAAAAAAAGTAAATTTCTGAGTCCAGGATGAAAATGCAATTTGATTTAATATTTAGACTGAACTTAACCGTCGAAACGATCAATTCATCCTCCCCCTCGATCTCAAACATCAACTTACCTTCTCTCTCGATCTCAAACACGCTGATGGCATCCTGTGTGTTGAGCGGACGGAACTCACTGGCAGGCAGAGTGTGTCTTCGCTGCAGTCCGGGCGATGCCGGGGAAGGAGGGTGCATGGGCTTCAGGAATGGCTGGGCTCCGACCACTGACATGCTGCTGCTGGGAGCTTGAAAACGTCTCCCTTTCAACTCCTCAGCTTGTTTCTGCGGTTGTTCTTGATGGCTACTCGCCTGTCAGGATTCAGCTGTGTATTTATAGTGCTGCTGTGTGTTCATCTGATTCATAGTACATTTACATGTGAATGTGGGACGTCAGGGGATGAAATAATAATTGTTCGTGTGCGATTAAGTGGGGAACAATTACCAAACCCCACAATTAAACACAGACGTAATGTGGCCTTTTTGCTTGTTGTGTTTTGTGAGTTTACAATATTCTGGCCTTTTATTCATTCACAACCAGGGTGCTGGTGAGTGTCTGGTGTATGTGTGTGACGCTGTAGGCAGTTAAGCACCTGATCTTCAAATACACTAACTACAGCAGGTAAAACACAATGAGGCTCCTATGAATACCACGTACTCACCTGATGACCTTGAAGTGCTTCTGTTTTGTCTGCCTTTAACCCGATCCTTCGCCTAACGCATTCCTTCAGTGAAGATGGGGTAAGTAATGAGGTTGTTCTTCATAACAGGGTATTACAGATATGAGTCACATGATGGATTAGACAAGTTGTTTCCACAACTCAGTGGCTATGATCCCAGGAGACGTACTGTGATGCAGGACACAGTGGAGGGTGTATGAGTTTGTAGAGTCAGACAGTGTGAGTTAGTGTTTGTGTGGAGTTGGTGTGATGTGTCCTAAAAGGAGGACATAGGCTATTGGTCAACACCATTACAGCAGTCAATATTACAGTAATTTGATGGTTTAGTTTATGTATTTTTAGAAATGTCTTGTCAGCATAAGGGGCCCAGCTCTGAACAGGACAGGGGAGCAGGAAGGTGTCCCTGCTTTTTAACACCTTGTTTGTTTAGGGAACGCATGCTTTTACAGAACCATAAACCGGCCGTGACAATATTCCTACAACTATTGGTTTATGCTTCTTTAGCATTAATCAATAGCGTTTAACCAATAGCTTTAGCGTTAACTGCCAGTAGTCTCCACTAGGTGCTGCTGTTGCAGCGCCTCTTTAGAGCACAAGAGAAAAAGGCTTGTTTCTAACTAGACCCCCACCATTCACTCCTTGATTCAAGGCCAAGGCTCCATTGAATGTTGGTGGTATTGCGTTTCCGATTAGGTACCCGACTCGCCCGGTTGATTTTGAACTCCAGTAAACATGAACTCCAGTAAACATATCCGAAACTCCATCAATCATTTTAGGTATATTCTCGAACCTGGCTCATACCACTGGCTTTTTCATAAAATGATTTTTTCAGATTTTTTGGCTGAATTTGAAATAAATCCGATATGTGTAAATTAGCAACCCATGTATTTGCTTATGTCAAGAAAAGTAGGTATTGGTCTTGTTATATAGCACCTCGCTTCGTCTGGTCATACACCTCCATAGCTTGGTCTGGTTATGTACATCCGTAACTTGGTCTAGTTATATAGGTCTGTAACCCACATCCATCGAACCAGCACGATTTCATCAATGTTAGAAGAGCAGATGTTTCAGAGTAACATTTGGAAAACATTAGAAACGAAGACATGTATTTGAATACCTGTGTGTATGCATGTGCACATACACGTGTGTGTACAAGTGTGAATGTGTTTGACACAGTATTACTTATTAAAGTATTATAGTACAGATTAAATACATAATCCCTCTAGTGTCTAAACGACAGAATGAAAACGTCACGAGTCACGTGGGCATCGCCGTGCTCCACGGTATATAAGCACGTGCCTAAAGCTTCACTGTCTCTTTGACCATGGCTTACTTAAGGAATATGGTGTGGAGTTATTTTCCCTCACCTCTCCTTATTATTCAAAAACAAACCCACATGTCCAGTTCGTCTGCTAACAAGCCGCCCTGAGCGCGATTTAATGTGAGTACTCACTAACTAGCAGTTTCTGCATCCGAGCTCTACCCAGTAATACAAAAGGGAGTCCAACAAGCTAATGGAAAGCATAGCAATAGCAGGAAAGCTAACGCAATGAAATGGGTAAAAATGACCACGAAGTATTGGCGTTTATAATCCCATTAATTATCAAAATGCACGTTTCTGTACTCCGTAATTTCTCAGGTATTGCAGATAACCATTGTTGGCCTGGTCAGCGGGCAGCGTTTGTATGAAAACGTCGAAGAACACGTGTTTCCAAATGAAATGCTAAGGTATGTCACCGATGTGACAAGTATGGTTTTATATCATGGCATCTGCTACTGCATGTCTTCGTCTTAAATGCAAAGTGAATGATGAATTGTTATCCCTGTCTGAACAACCAATGTTGAAGTTCATGGAAACCTGACTGCGTGCGTCAGAGAACTTCATATGAACTATTTAATTGTTTCTCTGATGCAGTCTCTTGTTTTGTAGGGTGCGCTCCCCAGTATTGTGCGGAAAAATGACTGGTCAGGTAAGCATAAATATCTTCAAGATAACCTGTCGTAGTCGGCTTATAGCGCTAGCATCCGCAGCTTAGCGTTTTATCATGGGTTAGTGACGACATGCCTGTATATTAATAGTGTTTCCTCTCCACAGGTATGCAACATTGGGGATCATGCAACACCAGGTAAGACCATCTGCTGTTGGGTGACCTTGATTTAGATGAACAAGCCTGTGATGAAACTAGTTATCCCTGTCTGAACTTTGTTGTGGAGTCATGGTAACCTGAGGCTAGATTTCTTCACTACCAAGATGATGTTCCTCCTGAATGTGTCCTAACCACTCTTCTGCTGCCAATAGGATGTCCGGCGTTCCCTGGAACGATCTTCCCTGCACGCCTGCTACCATGGAAACGCATTGCAGACTTGATATGACCATGAAAAAAGACTGTGGCTTTTCTAATAAAACACTTTAAATCCAGTTTGTTTTAATGAGTCTTTTAATGTGATGTAACAGCAGTTAGTCTGTGTGGAAAGCAGCATGGCATGGGGTGTTCTTCAGTGTGTTCAGGAAGTACTGCTCATCATGGAGGAAGTCATGGTCCTAGGACAGAAACATGGGTTGTCTAAAAATCTCTCCAATATGCATAAACTATTGGGGGGACATTGATGGGATGTTGGAGTCATGTAAGCCATGGTTGTCAAGGGCTGTTGCCCTGACAGTTTTTGATGTTTCCCTGCTCCAGCACAGCTGATTCTAATGAATGGGCTGTTATGTTATGCTCTGTTGATGCCTGCTCATGACCAATCACTAGAACCAGATGTGTTGGAGCAGGGACACATCACAGCTATCAGGACAGCAGCCCTTGAAGACCAGGGTTTGACAACCTTGATTCAGGCTACCTTCTTAGACTTGTGTTGACTAGCCAATTAGTCACATACTGAGACTGGTGTTACTTAGCTAACCAGCCACATGCCGAGTTTGATGCTGGCTCACTAGCTACCTTCAGAGACGGGTGTTGCCTTGCTAGCTACCTTCTGAAACTGGTGTTGGCTTGCTAGCTACCTTCTGAGACTGGTGTTGGCTTGCTAGCTACCTTCTGAGATGGGTGTTGGCTTGCTAGCTACCTTCTGAGATGGGTGTTGGCTTGCTAGCTACCTTCTGAGACGGGTGTTGGCTTGCTAGCTACCTTCTGAGACTGATGTTGGCTTGCTAGCTACCTTCTGAGACTGATGTTGGCTTGCTAGCTACCTTCTGAGACGGGTGTTGGCTTGCTAGCTACCTTCTGAGATGGGTGTTGGCTTGCTAGCTACCTTCTGAGACTGGTGTTGGCTTGCTTGCTACCTTCTGAGACGGGTGTTGGCTTGCTAGCTACCTTCTGAGACGGGTGTTGGCTTGCTAGCTACCTTCTGAGACTGGTGTTGGCTTGCTAGCTACCTTCTGAGACTGGTGTTGGCTTGCTAGCTACCTTCTGAGCTGTGTGTCTAAGCAGGGCAAGCCTGGCCTGCAGTTCTGTGGCCTCGGGGCTGCAGGACACAGCAACAGGGTCCAGGGTGAAGGTCTTCTGGGGACCCAGCAGCATGTGGCTGAAGTCTGGTGACAAGAGGTAAGACAAATATCTGAATAAAAGATGGTTGACTAAAATAAACACCTAGCAAATAGGATGTTATAGGGAGTCTCACCTGTCGTGGTCATCTGAGGTGGGCCAGGAAGGCCTTTTGTACTCATCTCTGTCTGTCTGCGCTGAGCAGTCATCCGCACCCTCTCCTGGGGGACAGATAACCACGTCAATCTGGAGACTAGACAAAGGTGGACACATCCATACATGTACACACACAGGAGGACACATCCATACATGTGCACACACACAGATGTACACATCCATACAGGTGTACACATCCATACATGTGCACACACACACAGGTGGACACATCAATACATGTGCACACACACAGTTGGACACATCCATACATGTGCACACACACAGTTGGACACATCCATACATGTGCACACATCCATACATGTGCACACGCACACACAGGTGGACACATCCATACAGCTGTACGCACACAGGTGGACACATCCATACATGTGCACACACACACAGGTGGACACATCCATACATGTGCACACACACACACAGGTGGACACATCCATACATGTGCACACACACACACACACACACAAGTGTACACATCCATACATGTGCACACACATACACACAGGTGGACACAACCATACATGTGCACACGCACACACAGGTGGACACATCCATACATGCGCACACACATACACACAGGTGGACACAACCATACATGTGCACACGCACACACAGGTGGACACATCCATACATGCGCACACACACACACACACACACACACAGATGGACACATACATACATGTGCACACACACAGATGTACACATCCATACATGTGCACACACACACACACACACAGGTACACATCCATACATGTGCACACACAGGTGGACACATCCATACATGTGCACACACACAGGTGTACACATCCATACATGTGCACACGCACACACACACAGGTGTACACATCCATACATGTGCACATACACACACAGATGTAAACATCCATACATGTGCACACACCTGGTGCAGGTGTTGTTCCTGCTGTCTGAGTGTGTCCAGATTGGCGTGTATAGAGTGCAGCCTGGCCTGCTGCTCCTGCTCCACCCTCCTGGCTTCCTGCTCCACCCTCCTGGCTTCCTGCAGTGCCCTGTCCCCTTCCTCAAACCTCTGTGATGCCAGCTGCAACACACTGCACAGTTAGTCTATACAGCATCATCTATACAGTAGTCTATACAGCATCAACTATACAGTAGTCTATACAGCATCATCTATACAGTAGTCTATACAGCAAGCAGGCAGCCTGCAGGCATCCAAGCTAGTAGTCTCCAAGGCAGGGTACAGTTTATCTGCTGTATATGTTTTGGTGTTAATACAGACCTTGCTGAAGGCCTCCACTTCCTCTGCACGGATCTTCAAAGTCAGAGCCAGGCCACTCAATCGCTCCTTCTCCCTCTCTAGCTCCGCCCTCAGCCTCTTTAGCTCCGCCCTCTCCCGCTCCAGCCCCTCCCTCTCCTGGGTCATAGACTCCTCCCTCTGCTTCAGCTCCCCAGCACGCAGCTTCAACTCTGCCTGATCCTGGAACACATGCCATGGTGAGGTAATCATGGCAACATCCTTTTATAGTCATGCCTTAATAAACTGTATTTTTTATAGTGTTTTCAATCATTTATTACAATTTTAGCCACCTCTTAAAACTCTTTGCAGGAAACATCCTTCCATCACGCACATCCACACTACTCACATACACGGCCTCCTTCCCTCCCCTCTGTGGAGGTACCTGTGCCATGTTATTAAGGGCTGTGTCTCCTCTGTGGAGGTACCTGTGCCATGTTATTAAGGACTGTGTCTCCTCTGTGGAGGTACCTGTGCCATGTTATTAAGGGCTGTGTCCATTCTGTGGAGGTACCTGTGCCATGTTATTAAGGGCTGTGTCTCTGTGGAGGTACCTGTGCCATGTTGATAAGGGCTGTGTCTCTGTGGAGGTACCTGTGCCATGTTGATAAGGGCTGTGTCTCTGTGTAGGTACCTGTGCCATGTTGATAAGGGCTGTGTCTCTGTGGAGGTACCTGTGCCATGTTGATAAGGGCTGCCTCCCGGTGAGCCTCCCTCTCCAGGGCTCGGCTGGCCTCCCTCTCTGCCCTGGCCTGCTGCTCTCTCTCCTGGCTGTGGAAGTGGCTCCACCCAGCTGCTAGCCGCCTCCTTTCCTCCGCACACTGTTGCATGACACCCTGCTGCTGTTCCAGTAGGGTCGTCTAGGAGGGGGGAGAGGGGTAGTGAAAATGGAAAGGGGTCAGAGGTCAAGGACAGGGCATGGGGTCAGGGTTTACCTTGGCCCTCTCCAGTTCCTCTCTCTCCATGGCGACATGCTGGGTTAGGCTCCGCCTCTCCTCCTCCAGGCCTCGCTGAGCAGCCTCTGCCTTAGCCTGCACTGCAGTCACCCTCCACCTCTCCTACACACACATTCACATTAATATACACTGTCACCCTCCACCTCTCCTACACACACATTCACATTAATATACACTGTTACCCTCCACCTCTCCTACACACACATTCAAATTAATATACACCGTCACCCTCCACCTCTCCTACACACACATTCAAATTAGTATACACTAACCCTACTGTACACGTGTGTGTGTGTGTGTGCGTGCGTGCATGTGCACGTGTGTGTGTGCGTGCGTGTGTGTGTGTGTGCGCACGCGCGTGTGTGTTTGTGCGTGCGTGTGTGCGCGTGTGTGTGTGCGCGTGTGTGTGTGCGTGTGTGTGTGCGAGTGTGTGTGCGTGTGTGTGTGTGTGTGTGCGAGTGTGTGCGTGTGTTTGTGCGTGCGTGTGCGCGCGCGTGTGTGTGTGTGTGCGCGTGTGTGTGTGTGTGTGCGCGCACTTTCTCCAGCTGTCTGCACTGCTCAGCTAGCTGGGTGTCCATCTTGGAGACAAGCAGCTGCAGACGCACTCTCTCATCCTCCACGGCCCTCTGCTGCTGCTCCAGACGTTCCTGCAGCACTGGACACACACACACACACACACACACACACACACGGTTACACACACACACAGTTACACACACACACAGTTACACACACACACACACACGGTTACACACACAGTTACACACACACACACAGTTACACACATACACAGTTACACACACTTACACACACACACACACACGGTTACACACACACACACACAGTTACACCCACTTACACACACACACACACACACGGTTACACACACACAGTTACACACACACAGTTACACACACACACACAGTTACACACAGTTACACACACCACAGTTAGTCATTCTACAATATGATTCAGACAGTGAGGGCCGCACTGTGTAGCTGGTCGTCTCTGTGTTGCGCCCCCTGCAGGAGACTGTGGGTGCTACTTTCCTTGCTGCTCTCCACCAGCTCCCCCAAGCGACACGAGAACTGCTTCATCTGCTGCATCACCTGAGCAAGGTACCTGCACACACACACACCTGCTCCATCACTACAGCAAGGTACCTGCACACACACACCTGCTCCATCACTTCAGTGAGGTACCTGCACACACACACACACACACCTGCTCTATCACTTCAGCAAGGTACCTGCACACACACCTGCTCCATCACCTCAGCAAGGTACCTGCACACACACACACACCTGCTGCATCACCTGAGCAAGGTACCTGCACACACACACACACCTGCTCCATCACTTCAGCAAGGTACCTGCACACACACACCTACTCTATCACCACAGCTAGACACCTGCTCACACCATGCTGTCTATTTATACATACACAAACATATCTGACAGACAAGTGACCTGGTCTGGGAGCTGGTGCTGGTCACTGGATCAATCTCCTCATCCTTCTCTCTCTTCACTGTCTGAACCTGCTCCTCAAGACCCAGAGATGATGACTTCATCTCCAGAATAGTCCTGCACACACCAGAATCATTACACCAACACCATCACCCTTGTCTTGTAGTCTCTCCACACACCCTACACAGCTACACACGCACCTGTGTGTATTTCCCATCAGCTTAGTGTCTTGCATGTGTTTGCTCTCCAGTAGAGCGGCAGTCTTCTCCAGCTGCAGAGCTTTCACCTGCAACACATGCACACATTCACAGTTAGTAGTGTTAGGGTTCTAGGAGCACAGAATAACATCGACCTCTCTCACCATCACCCTAACCAACTAACCCTAACCTCTCTCACATCACCCTAACCAACTAACCCTAACCTCTCTCACATCACCCTAACCAACTAACCCTAACCTCTCTCACCATCTACCCTAACCAACTAACCCTAACCTGAACCCTGTCACCTGTTTTACATCTATCTACCTGCCCAACCCTGTCTACCTACCTGTAGACATGTCTACCTACCTGTAGACACGTCTACTTAATTCTAACTCAGTTACCTGTCCCTCCAGCTGGATAATGCGAGCCCACAGATCCTGCTCTTCCTCCTTCTTCTTGGCTTGCTGCTGCCCTGACATATCCACAGCGCCACCTAGTTCCAGCGGCTGGACCTGCTGCTAAGGAAAGGATCACATTTACAACATCAAGAATAACTTACAATAAGTACAGGGACATAAGGTAGGCAAGTAGTGAAGTGCATTGCCTAAGATACAACTTTCTGGCATGGCTGTGTTAGCTAGCTCTACTGTGCCACAGCCTGTGTACCTGTGTTAGCTAGCTCTACTGTGCCACAGCATGCGTACCTGTGTTAGCTAGCTCTACTGTACCACAGCCTGTGTACCTGTGTTAGCTAGCTCTACTGTGCCACAGCCTGTGTTAGCTAGCTCTACTGTGCCACAGCCTGTGTACCTGTGTTAGCTAGCTCTACTGTGCCACAACCTGTGTTAGCTAGCTCTACTGTGCCACAGCCATATCCACAGCGCCACCTAGTTCCAGCGGCTGGACCTGCTGCTAAGGAAAGGATCACATTTACAACATCAAGAATAACTTACAATAAGTACAGGGACATAAGGTAGGCAAGTAGTGAAGTGCATTGCCTAAGATACAACTTTCTGGCATGGCTGTGTTAGCTAGCTCTACTGTGCCACAGCCTGTGTACCTGTGTTAGCTAGCTCTACTGTGCCACAGCATGCGTACCTGTGTTAGCTAGCTCTACTGTGCCACAGCCTGTGTACCTGTGTTAGCTAGCTCTACTGTGCCACAGCCTGTGTTAGCTAGCTCTACTGTGCCACAGCCTGTGTTAGCTAGCTCTACTGTGCCACAGCCTGTGTTAGCTAGCTCTACTGTGCCACAGCCTGTGTTAGCTAGCTCTACTGTGCCACAGCCTGTGTTAGCTAGCTCTACTGTGCCACAGCCTGTGTTAGCTAGCTCTACTGTGCCACAGCCTGTGTTAGCTAGCTCTACTGTGCCACAGCCTGTGTTAGCTAGCTCTACTGTGCCACAGCCTGTGTTAGCTAGCTCTACTGTGCCACAGCCTGTGTTAGCTAGCTCTACTGTGCCACAACCTGTGTTAGCTAGCTCTACTGTGCCACAGCCTGTGTACCTGTGTTAGCTAGCTCTACTGTGCCACAGCCTGTGTACCTGTGTTAGCTAGCTCTACTGTGCCACAGCATGCGTACCTGTGTTATGGCTATAGGTGCACGCACACTGCGTACCTGTGTTATGGCTATAGGTGCATGCACACTGCGTACCTGTGTTATGGCTATAGGTGCATGCACTCTGCGTACCTGTGTTATGGCTATAGGTGCACGCACACTGCGTACCTGTGTTATGGCTATAGGTGCACGCACACTGCGTACCTGTGTTATGGCTATAGGTGCACGCACACTGCGTACCTGTGTTGTGGCTATAGGTGAACACACTCTGCGTACCTGTGTTATGGCTATAGGTGCATGCACTCTGCGTACCTGTGTTATGGATATAGGTGCACGCACACTGCGTACCTGTGTTGTGGCTATAGGTGAACACACTCTGCGTACCTGTGTTATGGATATAGGTGCACACTCTGCGTACCTGTGTTATGGATATAGGTGCACGCTGGTCCTGGCTGTGTGAAGGAACTAAGGAATAAATCACAAACTGGATAATCAGCATCATGACAACATATAAAATATAGAGATATGATGAGAAGTGAAGATGGAGGGGATAATGACTGAAGTGATGATAAGGATATGAGGGGATAATGATCTGGAGTTTTCATAAAGGCAAGTGTGGAATTGAGTTATAGAGTGGCGGTAGACAGCTTTGCTCTGTTTGAATACCTACGCCACTTACAGCCAGGCATCATGACCAGCTGCCACAGTTGGCCTGAGTAGGACGGGGCCAGCTGTGCCTGATTGGACCAACCAGGCTCCTGGAAATCCTGCAAGGGAGGGGACTGCTGGGGTTTGGGTGGGGACTGAGGTTGGGGTTGGGGCCGAGGCTGGGGATGTTGAGGTTGGGGCTGGGGATGGTGAGGTTGGGGCTGGGAATGCTGAGGTTGGGGCTGGGGATGGTGAGGTTGGGGCTGGGAATGTGGAGGTTGGGGCTGGGGAGAGCTTGAGGCTGAATGGTTTGTTTCTACAGGTGGGGAGGGTATGTGTGTCAGTCAAAGAAAAAACAGCAGAGAGTCTGGTAGATAAGGGGATCTGAGGTGTAGAGAATGTGATGAGTCCATTGCAATGTTGGATATCAGACGTGGAAAAATAATATTAGACTAGTAGATATTAGACTGGTAGAGATATCAGACTAGTAGAGATATTAGACTGGTAGAGATATTAGACTGGTAGAGATAGTAGACTGGTAGAGATATTAGACTGGTAGAGATAGTAGACTAGTAGAGATTTTAGACATGATGAACCAGGCACAGTGGCTGTTTGTAGATCAGGGTCACTCACCAGATCTGGATGGGAGCTCTCTGTCGTAGGCCAAGTGAGCAGGAGGGCAGGGCTGGGCAGGGGGACAGGGCTCGGCAGGGGGACAGGGCTGGGCAGGGGGACAGGGCTGGACAGGGGGACAGGGCTGGACAGGGGGACAGGGCTGGACAGGGGGACAGTCCTCCCCTCGACCCAGGATCTCCTCCTGCTCTTTTAGCTGTATCACCTGAATCTTCTTCTTCTTCTTGTTTAAAGCTCCTGTCAGCCAATCATCTTCCTCCTTGCTGTGACAGGCCTCAGCTTGAGGTTGCTTAGAGGAGGTAGCAGAGGTGATTTGGGTGATGGGGTTTGGTTCGGCTGCTGGAGCAGACAGGGTGTTACTCTCAGAGGAGGGAGGTGGAGGGTCCTCTGCTCCTCCCCCAGTACTGTCCTCCACCTTTAGGCCCAGCCAGTCTGCAGCGGTATGGGAGAGGGGCGGAGAGGTGGAGGGAGTGGCAGACGCTTTACACTTCTTCTCAGGCGATGAGGCACTCACATCCTCTGTGGAGAATCTGGAAGAGCACCATACAGACAGGAGGTGATGTGGTGGTGTAGATGGAAGGGTAGGGTTATCCTGACTTATATCCAGTGCTGTGGCCGTGTAGACAGAGGGTGAACTGCAGCATTCCCCTGGCACCAAGAATAACCACAGTATGTGCAGAGGGGCCAGCTTACCGGACAGACTGTCTTCGTGACTGGCGGCCCTCAGGGGTGGAAGCCAGTGTGGGCTGGTATGAGCCAAACATCAAGTCCTCTTCCTGCAATGGGTCTGAAACAGATTCACCCCTTACTGCAAACAGCTTGCATTTATGCTAAGCTAAGATGTTAATCTATCTGATGCTTGATGCTAAAAAGTCACCTCAATCGTACCTTTTGTGCTGGGAGTCTTCCCCTTCCTGTCCTGCTGTTCCTTCCTTTCACCTGTAGGGGGGCGCTCTAGCAGGCGTGGAGAGGTGCCTCGCCCAAGGATCTCGTCCAGTCTGGTGCGTGCACGTTGCTGGGTGTCGCTGTTGGAGCACATATCATCTTCATATGTGCACTTTCAGCTGCTTTAATGGACTTATGCCTGTGGTCAGTCCTAGCCTATGCTTTGTCCTGTGGGACGTCATTGCATTATTTGTCGCAGCTTGTGACATTCAGGAACCTAAAAAACAGTTTTTCCTTGTGAGCATGCAAGAGACAGTTTTTTTCATTTTTGGTTTTCAGTGACCTAAAACTGTGTTTTCTTATGGACTAAAGTCCAAAACACATGCTAATATATGTTTTCACAGATACCCAGTTAAATGTACACAAGGTTTTAGTCTAACTTAAGACCTACCTAGCCTGACTTGAGGCCTACCATGTCTAACTTGAGGCCTACCAAGTCTAACTTGAGGCCTACCTTTCCTTCCTTGGTATGGGGACCACCTCCTTCTTCAAGGGGCTCTGCTTGGGGCTCTCTCCAAAGCCCAGCGCAAACATCAAGTCATCCTCATCATCCTCAAACATCAGCTCTTCATGTTTCCTTGACAGCTGCTTTGCTGGAGCTGCAGAACATGAGAAAACTAGATAGGTCTGCACCCAACTCAGAATGTAAACACTGTGGGATGTAGATCCTCTAAGACACAGATCCATCACAATAGCAGCAAACGGACAGATTGTTTTTTGTACAGTGATAAACCCACCAGTCTCCTTCCTGACAGTGGCATGTGGGGAAGACAGCAGGGGCCCGTCTGGACCAGCCCCGCCTGGACCACCCCCCCCTGGACCAGCTCCCCCTGGACCAGCTTCCCCTGGACCAGCTCCCCCTGGACCAGCTCCCCCTGGACCAGCCCCTCTGGCTCTGCTCTGTTCCTCTGGAGACTCTAGAGGCAGGTTGTCAAGTAGGTCAGCCAAGGGGTCGTCCAAGTCTGGAGAGAGGAAAAGAACAGTTACCATGACAGCAGGGTGGGATAGTTACTGAGTCTTTATCTTTACAAGGTTTTACAGTTTCAGTGTTCTAGAATACACATTTCTAAGCTCTACAGAGTTCTAGTTCCATTTTGTCTGTTTAACCCTCATGCTTTCTTCGTATTCTGCAACTCACCCTGTCCTATGGGTCAAAAAGACCCCACATTCAACTGTGAAATAAAGCAGGTTAATTACATGTTTTCCCTATACCCTTTTGGGCTATGAAATGTCATGCTGCACATGAATCACAGAGATTGAGTTCTGTCTGAGTTCTATCAAGCACATAGAATCTAAATGTCTCATTGTGGGTGCGTGTGTATGCATTCAACATAGTTTCGGGTCATTCTGACCCCCCAAGGGAGCACGAGGGTTAAGATATTTACAAATGCCCTTGACCCCTGGCAGTGTGAACCTATGTAAAGTATCCAGCAAATTAATTTGAAGGCTTTTTAACTTTAGTGGCAGGTGTCTGGCCAAGACCTCCACCTTCATTACCATCATCATCCTCTTAAGCATTGCAGCAATGAGACATTTTCCAGTGTTTAAGATGCAATATCACTCTACTGTCTAACAAATCAGAGTAATGAGGTGGGGACACAACAGTTAATCATTCAGAATGTGCACACCAGCGAAGCTGAACGTCTTGTAGCTCCGTGGGCCCTGTGCTGTCGATGCTGGGCCCTGTGCTGTCGATGCTGGGCCCTGTGCTGTCGATGCTGGGCCCTGTGCTGTCGATGCTGGGCCCTGTGCTGTCAATGCTGGGCCCTGTGCTGTCAATGCTGGGCCCTGTGCTGTCGATGCTGGGGCCTGTGCTGTCGATGCTGGGGCAGAACCAGGTTTCTCCCGCAGTGCCTCATCTGGAAAGAGAGACTCTCAGATCACCACAGTTAGAACCAGCACAGTTAGTGCTCATTCCTACCACAGCTGAGACTAACTCATTAACACAGCTAGTACTCATCACTAACACAGCTAGCACTCATCGCTAACACAGCTAGCCCCAACACAGCTTGCATTTACACAGCTAGTACTCATCGCCAACACAGCTAGTACTCATCGCTAACACAGCTAGTACTCATCGCTAACACAGCTAGCCCCAACACAGTTTGCATTTACACAGCTAGTACTCATCACCAACACAGCTAGTACTCATCGCTAACACAGCTAGTACTCATTGCTAACACAGCTAGCCCCAACACAGTTTGCATTTACACAGCTAGTACTCATCACTAACACAGCTAGTACTCATCGCTAACACAGCTAGCCCCAACACAGTTTGCATTAACACAGCTAGCACTCATCACCAATATCATATGACGGGCTGTCTTGGGCTTACTCACTGAACTGGAGGTTGTGTTTGACTCACCAGGCTGTGTCCGAGCTCCTGCAGATCGTTGAGCTGGAGCTGAGCTCGGCTTCTTCTTTGCTTTGAAAAGATCAGCATCCATATCATCCATGTCCTGAGGAACACACACAACTACAGCTTCCTGAAACACACACTTGAATATCTTGCAAGGGTTAGCTATGTCAAAGCCAGAAGTCTGGTGAGAACATCTTTCAGTGCATGCGCATGGCCGTGTGCTTGGAAGTGTACTACCATCACTACCTGTGCGCATGCAAGTGTACTACCATCACTACCTGTGTGCATGCAAGTGTGCCACCATGACTACCTGTGTGCATGCAAGTGTACTACCATCACTACCTGTGCGCATGCAAGTGTGCCACCATCACTACCTGTGTGCATGCAAGTGTGCCTTCATCACTACCTGTGCGCATGCAAGTGTGTCACCATGACTACCTTCATACTCTCCAGCAGAGCCAATGGATCCGCTTCAGAGACTTCAGAGTCCTGGAAGACGAGAATGAGATGATTAAACCAGAGGGTTAGACCATGGCTCTGCTAACTGCTGTTTGTCTCCCTCTTCCCTCCTGCCACCGCTCTCTCCCTTCCTCAATCTCACTCTGTTTCTCTCTCATTCACTCCATCTCTCACTCTGTTTCTCTCTCATTCACTCCATCTCTCACTCTGTTTCTCTCTCATTCACTCCATCTCTCACTTCCTGTCTCTCTATTTCATTCACTCCATCTCTCACTCTGTTTCTCTCATTCTCTCCATCTCACTCCCAAGCGACATCCTATTGACTTACCGCATCATCATTTGCCACCTCCTCTGCCAATTTGCTGAAGAAGTCGTCATCCAGTAGTGAGCTTGGAATCACGAAAGATGGGATAGAATGCTCAGTGCAGAGATCAAGGTAAACCTAAGATGACCCTGACAGTTAAACTATCAGACCCTAATATCAATATCAGACATGTTTAAGGAGAGTGTTGCCATGAGGGCCAGTGGGAGTAATGATATAATGGCATTGTAATACCGTTTCCCCCTGCGTGCGGATACAGAGGTTCCAGAACTGACTTGGTATCCTGGAACAGACAAGCAGCTGTTGTCATGGTAGCCAGGGTGAAATATCCTCATGAGGTAAGGTAACACACTATGCTAGTAAAAACAGCTGATAATGGTGCCATCTCAGAACAACTACTGGATTCCCCAATCATGGCTTAACTACGTTATAGGACAAGCAACAATTTACGGACCCTCATCTCCAAGGAGATCTCCCAGCACGTCATCGATTGAACCTGAAGGAGAAACGTTGTTAGATGAACTTTATCGTAACTGGATTGATACTGTATGCTTGGGTTGTACATAACTTACTTATCCGGCCTTTCTTCAACCTGGAAGTCTGTAGGAGGGAGGGATGGAGGGAGGGAGGGGGGGAGGTGAATCAATATAATTGGAGATCGGGGTTCATGTCGAGATTCAAATCACAATTTATATCAGTTTTCAACAGCTTAATACAGGGCATATTACGAGGTATGTTAGTAAGGTGTCCACACACACAAACCATGAAAGCATGCAACGCCCTTCAGCGAGCACTTACCATGTTGTTGTTCTCTCAGCTAGATACTGAAGGTAGCGTCATCATCACTATGGTAACCACGCATTTTGAGGAAACGACTCCTCTGTCGCTAATCGGATTTTGAGCTAGCCTAGGTGTATTGACGCTCAAAATGCATCACATAAACAGTAAATGCGTATTATTAGCCATCTAAGTAATTTGAAACAGTGCTCACAGCTCGAATCGGACCGTTTCGCCGGGTACTAGTACCTAAAACTATAATTGACTGCTTCTTCAGCTTGTAGTCTGCCAGTTAGCGTAGTGTTTGTCTACATCTACCGAGAATCAGCAGCGATTAAGATCAACATGTAGACGATCGAATCAAACTCCACCACACGTTTCTGTTAGCCTGGGTTTTTGCTGCTGTTTCAGTTTGTGTATATCTCGTAGGGGGTTATGGGTAAAGTAGTTCATAATGATTTGTTCGCAAGAGGGTACAATTGCAGCGTTCCCACCACAAGTCGCTAAAACAGGAACTCTCTCGCTAGCTCCCTCCTTCAGGTGTAGTTTGGTAGGTGATGGCACGATACCATGATGGCACGAAATCGTGCACTTCCCTGGCGATGGAGCAGCTGGATTTTCCTGGATCACTTTCACAAGTGTTCTTCAACCACTTCATTTATTGGCCTGTCCAGTTGTTGCACGTGTTCAAGGAACAAATATTTTGTTACTTTATTGACACAGCCATGTTTTCCGGACAGCTATGGTCCGCATCCAATCAGAGCTCATATATATGACACTTTCATAAAATCCACCAATCATGTATCCCGATATTCAAGGCGAGTGCAGTAGGAAGTAAACATTGATGTGCATTTTGGTGAGCCGGTGCTGTGCCACCCGAAGCATGTGTGCACAGAAGCACACATGCTTCGGGTGGCACAAGACGTGTATACTGTCGGTGGACTTGTATGGAAAAAGCTAAACAAAATGGTAATTAACGTACTCTGAAAAGAAGCATTGCAATGTTCCACTTGAACAAGCATAGTTGTTATATTATTCTACTGCCATGACTTATCAGAACAGCAGTTCACTTCGGAAGTGTGCATGTGCAATAAATGTATGCGTTGATGTAGGTAGCTATCCAAAATATGTTGTTTACACATTTACTAAAACCAGTTTGTCCAAGTCTGTTTGCTGAATCATCAACACTATGTCTTCATTTTTCTACAATGGCTTTGAATGTAATTATTTGATTGATATTATTATTTCAGACTGTTCCCCGTACTGTTATATGTAATACGTTCTTGAGAATATTGATTAATGATTTGTCGCATCAAAATTGTCTGAAATAATTCACAGTTAACTCACCCTTTTTAACACTATATCACTCTTCCCAGTGCTAGAATAAAATAAACAACAAAGACTGAAATCAGTTGGATTTTAATGTATCATCTGCCGTTATTTCTTTTGCTAAATCACTTGATTCCAATTGGCTGCCTTCTTTATTTATACACATTCCTAGCAAATGTATGTTCGCAAATAGTTTGAAATACCTATACACTGGCATCATAGCAGTGATCCAGTCACACTCATGCCAAATGTGAGCAAGCTATTCCCTAAATATGAACCAGATTATACACTGGCATCATAGCAGTGATCCAGTCACACTCATGCCAAATGTGAGCAAGCTATTCCCTAAATATGAACCAGATAATCAGTATAGGCAACTTGTTCAGTTCATGACGTTTCATCGCTGGTTGTGGATTCTCAAGTGTTTTCTCATCCACACACACTCACACACCTGGCTTTGGCTGTCTGTTTAAGTTTTCACAATAACATTCAGGCCACTGTGGGAATGTGAAGGATTATAGAACAACAATATTAAAGTGCAAAATATCTCAATTATAAATAATTTGAATACTTGTCAAAATAGTGTACTGATTTGAAGTCAAACATTTTGATATATTTCTGCACAGTATTTGTTCAGGAACAAATTGAAAGACCAGAACAGAGGCAGCTGTTCTGAGGCACAGAACACACATTCTGCTTTAACTGGGTCCTCATCAGGTCAGAGGGCACATTCCCACACTGCAACACAAACAAGCCCCAACCCCAAGACAACATGTTGAAGATCCAGCTGCAGCCAGGAGGGCTCCCTTCCTCTGCTCCCCTTCCGGAACAGAATGCTCCGCTTCCGGAACAGAAGGATTATTCTTGGTTCTCCATGGATCAAGGCATGGAGAGAGGGAGAGAGGCGTGGAGAAAAAGGAAAGGAGATATTTTAAGAAGCTGCCATTCAAGATCCTAGTATATGAGTCATTGTGGAGAAAACCAGGTTAGGGTTAGTTCATGTAGAGCACGTCACTTATAGGGTTAGTTAGCCTCTAACTAACCTCTTCCCCACCCCTCTCCCTCACCCTTCGTCCTTACACCTCTTTTCCATTGCATTAATCTTTCCATCTTTCATCTGCTACCCCCCTTTCTGTTTTAGGATCTCTGATGAGTCCTATCAGAGCTCATCTATATTGGAACATGGTTCTTTAGACTAACCCTAACCAAAGCCAGATGCAAGACACATCTTAACTACAGCCAGTCAGATGATAAAACCTTGTGATTTGTACGTATCAGATTACCTGTTTCCTGTTGTCCACCTTGAATGTTTGACTGTGATGTGATGTGGGTCATTTCAGGCTCTCTGTTCCGTTGGTCTTAATGTAGGGTGCATCCTTCTCACAAGCAGAATCTTTCTGCCTGAGATGCACAGACAAAATCATAGTACCACCCCTGTGACTAATTACCACAACATCACAGTTCTTGACGTTTACTGTTCATTTTTAAACAAAGATTTATTGGAAATACATGTGTGTTTTTCAAACAGTCAAATTTTAAGGCAATTTTCTAGTGGAGGCCTTTCCATTCATCACGTTGCCATGCTAACCTTAACCTACTGTTGCCATGCTAACCTTAACCTACTGTTACCATGCTAACCTTAACCTACTGTTGCCATGCTAACCTTAACCTACTGTTACCATGCTAAACCTCCACTCTCTTGTAGACCTCCACTCTCTTATAGACCTCCACTCTCTTGTAGACCTCCACCCTCCCATAGACCTCCACTCTCTTATAGACCTCCACTCTCTTGTAGACCTCCACTCTCTTGTAGACCTCCACTCTCTCGTAGACCTCCACTCTCCCATAGACCTCCACCATCTTAGACCTCCACCATCTTAGACCTCCACAATCATAGAACCACTCTATCAATACTTTTTATTTTGGAGAGAGGCATAGATAGAGAAAGAGATAGAGAAAGAGAGAGAAATAGAAAGAAAGATAAAGAGAGAGAAATAGAGAATGATAGCGAAAGAAATATAAAGATATAGAGAAAAAGATAGAGAAAGAGATATAAAGAGAGAGATAGAGAAAGAGAGATGTGTACTCACGGTGTGACCCTGTTAGAGAACCTCCTTCTCAGAAGCAGAGCAATGGTGGTGAGAACCATCATTGTGGTACACATGGTCCTTTGTCCTCCCTGTTGCTCCTGGAACACAAGAACGAGAAAGCCTTCTTTCACATTGAGCAGGTTCCAGTCAGGAAGAGGTGTGTTGCCTGAGTGGAACTATTCCTGCCCTGCTCCCTCTCTCTCTCTCTCTCTCTCTCTCTCTCTCTTTCACTTCTGTAGGAGCTTAGCTGTGAGGTGAGCTTAGCTGTGAGGATTAGATGAGATCAGGAGGAGGACTGGTGGACCAGACGTTACTAGCAGGGCCAGGAGGTAAACACAGCACTCTGTATGCATACATGTGTGTCTTCTCTCTCTCTCTCTCTCTCTCTCTCTCTCTCTCTCTCCCTCTCTCTCTCCCTCTCTCTCTCTCCCTCTCTCTCTCTCTCTCTCTCTCTCTTTCACTTCTGTAGGAGCTTAGCTGTGAGGTGAGCTTAGCTGTGAGGATTAGATGAGATCAGGAGGAGGACTGGTGGACCAGACGTTACTAGCAGGGCCAGGAGGTAAACACAGCACTCTGTATGCATACATGTGTGAGTGACTATGTGTGAGTGTGTGTCTGTATGTGTGAGTGTGTGTTGTGGCAAGTCATTGAGTCACATGGGGCTAAGTCACATACATCTCAGGAGACTGGAGACAGTGGATGTTAAATAGGCATTTATGTGTTTAATTAACAAAAGAAACACTTTCTGACCAAACCCTAACCATAATAACACATAATTACATCTTCCTAGTAGCCTTCACCCACCAAGGTTAACTGACAATGATGTGATTGGTTGGGGAAACGTGTGCTAGTGACCCTGTTGTGATGGGACAGTCTAACACCACCTGCTTAAACGATGGATACGCCACCTGGGCTGCTCTCCCTGGTGCTGGGAGTACCACTTCTGTCTCAGGGTAACTCCTGAGGTCCGGATGATGAGGACCCTGCCTCTGGATGATGAGGACCCTGCCTCCAGATGATGAGGACCCTGCCTCTGGATGATGAGGTCCCTGCCTCTGGATGATGAGGTCCCTGCCTCTGGATGATGAGGACCCTGCCTCTGGATGATGAGGTCTCTGCCTCCTCTGGATGATGACGTCAATGCCTCTGGATGATGAGGTCTCTGCCTCTGGATGAGGAGGACCTCGTTCTGAGGCTGCCTCTGGATGTGTTTTTGTCAGAGTGTGAGTGTGCTTTAATATTTAAGTCCAACCCTCTCATACATTGTAGCCTTTAAGTTGCGAAACAGGTTCTTTTACTTTTGCTGCTACTGAAATATAGTTGGGTGATTGTTTTAGTTCTGGTTCCATGCCAGTGCTCATAAGCCAAGCAATGCCTCACAAGTGCATTTAATCCCAGATACCTGAGCAGGTAAATCAGACTAACCAAGGTATCTTTAAGAAAGGTTGGGGGTTGTTGAGTGAAGGCTAGAATTAGGGTTCTCCCTTATTTTAAATGGGATTCATTAGCATTCAGTGATTAGGTTGAATGTTTCTGGAGGTGTGAGGTAAGGGTTTATATTGGGACAGGTATCATGTTCATAGGCTTCTTCGTCTCTGGTTTTTGGACGATGCTGAAGTCTAGATTTAGGACTGAAGCTACAACACAGGCAGTATTCAGGCTATTTCTTGCTCACCCCATCAGCCAGTGCAGGTGAGGGTCTGACACAAAGCTGTCTTTGATCACTTCAGAAACCTTCCCTCAAGCATGCAGTTCAACACAGAGCCCTGTGTGGCTGCTCGTGTCATGTGTCTCTCTCATGACCAGTTTAGACACTCCAGATAATCCTGTTTCTCTGGGACTGTTGAGTCATGCTGTGCCATGCTGAGACCAGTAGGTCACAGTGCTGAGGCTGGACTGTATTTTGTAAAATGATCTGGATTTAGGATAGTGGGTCCAGGATGGTGGAAAAATGAAATCAAGCAACAGTGATTGAGTGTTTGTTTTGTTTAATATGAATGATACTGCACTATATATAGAAAGACATTTATAGAACCATAATGAACATTTGACCAAACATTTACAATTCTCAGAAAGTGTAGTTGCTATAATCCTAATACCTACAAAGTTATTTGTGATTTACACAACATCAACCAAAAATGTAAGCTAAATGTATCTATTCTCTGGAGGAGAAGTCAGCTAGAAAGATAAAATGACTGTACATGTTCATCAGGATGTCCAATGTTGGCCTTGTTGTCCAATGTTGACATCTGAGTAGAAATCCAGTAGAATCAAGGTTTTTTTTAGCCAGTAGAGAGAGAGGCCAGGTTGATCATGATCAGTAGAGAGACCCAGTAGAGAGAGGCCAGGTTGATCATGATCAGTAGAGAGACCCAGTAGAGAGAGGCCAGGTTGATCATGATCAGCAGAGAGACCCAGTAGAGAGAGGCCAGAGGCCAGTACAGTGAGAGAAAGATCAGGGTTGTCATTGCTAGAAGAGAGACAGCAGAGTTGGGTATCATGCTGTGGTTATTCCAGCCAGACTTGGTTCATCCAGGATTATTATCTTGGCAGTTTTAGGGAAAGCAGTCTTGTCTCTAATATCTTCATGGGCTGCTTCCACACACATGTCACACACCTCCCGCCAGCTCCTCTTACACACACGTCACACACCTCCAGCCAGTTCCTCATACACACACGTCACACACCTCCCGCCAGCTCCTCATACACACACGTCACACACCTCCCACCAGCTCCTCATACACACACGTCACACACCTCCCGCCAGCTCCTCATACACACACGTCACACACCTCCCGCCAGCTCCTCTTACACACACGTCACACACCTCCCGCCAGCTCCTCATACACACATGTCACACACCTCCAGCCAGCTCCTCATACACACACGTCACACACCTCCAGCCAGCTCCTCATACACACACGTCACACACCTCCAGCCAGCTCCTCATACACACACGTCACACATCTCCAGCCAGCTCCTCATACACACATGTCACACACCTCCCGCCAGCTCCTCATACACACACGTCACACACCTCCAGCCAGTTCCTCATACACACACGTCACACACCTCCCGCCAGCTCCTCTTACACACACGTCACACACCTCCCGCTAGCTCCTCATACACACATGTCACACACCTCCAGCCAGCTCCTCATACACACACGTCACACACCTCCAGCCAGCTCCTCATACACACACGTCACACACCTCCAGCCAGCTCCTCTTACACACATGTCACACACCTCCAGCCAGCTCCTCATACACACATGTCACATGCCAGTAGACAGATGCCAGCAGCTTAGTCCAGGCCCCACCCACTTCTGGTGTGATGTCATCTGGATACTCCTCCCCCAGAACCTCCAAGATGACACTGTTAAGATACTGAGGTTGAGGTAGAAAGGGAGGGGAAGAGAGGAGAAGAGGGAGAGGAGCAAGGGGAGGCAGGGGAGAGAATAGAGAGATAAAGTTGGGAGGGTTGGAGTGCAATGGAGGTGTAGACATTGTGTAGGTGATATAATGTGAATGTTTATGAGATTCATCACCTTGAAGTACAGCGGCTCCACCTTGTGTTTGAGTGCATGAGACCTTCCCACCAGCAGCAGCACTGATACCATCTTGTCTCCGTTATGTATGTTCTCCACCAGGGTGTTCAAGGCACTCATAACCCTCCGAGCGTGCCTCCTTAGCGGGGCGTTTGTCTCCAACTCGCTAGCCTCTTGCATGTGCTGAAACTGGGGGAAATACTGCTTGGAGTCTGGGTAGTTCTGGAAGAGTCTGGGGGATGGTAGGGTGTTGATGGGAGTATTAGAGAGGGGGTAGATTAAGAGCATGGTTAGGTCACACCTACAAATACAAATAGTACCCAGCCAAGTATGTTTCTGGGACAGAACAACAGGTATCATGAGTAAATATTATGTGAAATAGTTGATTTGGCGACACGGCTGCATATTAGACCTTTTACCCTCTTTTAATCTTTAACAGGTGTCCTCTGTGTTGTCCCCAAAGACAAGAGGGACCTACCCTTTTGACCACACACACATGAAATATTTCCCCAGGTGACTGTTGACCAAAGCCAAGGGTTAGGAGTTTTTGAAAGCAGTACTATGCAAGACATGTTTGACCAGATACAGGGTAATATCCTTGTAATCTCACACAGCACCAGGTTGCCTCATAGTAATAATATTGAGGCAACCTGGCATAATGTGGTTAAACCATGGCTGTCGCATGTAGCAGACACACATTTTAAGACTGCCTTTTGAAGTTGGGTATAAGTCACATCAACATTTTGACTATAGTCAAAACCTAGACCAGATTACTTTTATGGGTATCCACTTACCAAGTTTGTTATTTTGGCCAAAAGGTCCCTATTTTCCCATTGTTTGGGTGCAGTGTTCTAGTTGTTTGGGTGCAGTGTTCTAGTTGTTAGGGTGCAGTGTTCTAGTTGTTTGGGTACAGTGTTCTAGTTGTTTGGGTGCAGTGTTCTAGCTGTTTGGGTGCAGTGTTCTAGTTGTTTGGGTGCAGTGTTCTAGCTGTTTGGGTGCAGTGTTCTAGCTGTTTGGGTGCAGTGTTCTAGTTGTTTGGGTGCCGTGTTCTAGCTGTTTGGGTGCAGTGTTCTAGTTATTTGGGTGCAGTGTTCTAGCTGTTTGGGTGCAGTGTTCTAGTTGTTTGGGTGCAGTGTTCTAGCTGTTTGGGTGCAGTGTTCTAGTTGTTTGGGTGCAGTGTTCTAGCTGTTTGGGTGCAGTGTTCTAGTTGTTTGGGTGCAGTGTTCTAGTTGTTTGGGTGCAGTGTTCTAATGGTTTGGGTGCAGTGTTCTAGCTGTTTGGGTGCAGTGTTCTAGTTGTTTGGGTGCAGTGTTCTAGTTGTTTGGGTGCAGTGTTCTAGCTGTTTGGATACAGTGTTCTAGTTGTTTGGGTGCAGTGTTCTAGCTGTTTGGGTGCAGTGTTCTAGTTGTTTGGGTGCAGTGTTCTAGCTGTTTGGGTGCAGTGTTCTAGTTGTTTGGGTGCAGTGTTCTAGCTGTTTGGGGGCAGTGTTCTAGCTGTTTGGGGGGTGCCAGGTGTTCTAGTTGTTTGGGGGTGCCGTGTTCTAGCTGTTTGGGTGCAGTGTTCTAGTTATTTGGGTGCAGTGTTCTAGCTGTTTGGGTGCAGTGTTCTAGCTGTTTGGGTGCAGTGTTCTAGTTGTTTGGGTGCAGTGTTCTAGCTGTTTGGGTGCAGTGTTCTAGTTGTTTGGGTGCAGTGTTCTAGCTGTTTGGGTGCAGTGTTCTAGCTGTTTGGGTGCAGTGTTCTAGTTGTTTGGGTGCAGTGTTCTAGTTGTTTGGGTGCAGTGTTCTAGTTGTTAGGGTGCAGTGTTCTAGTTGTTTGGGTGCAGTGTTCTAGCTGTTTGGGTGCAGTGTTCTAGCTGTTTGGGTGCAGTGTTCTAGCTGTTTGGGTGCAGTGTTCTAGCTGTTTGGGTGCAGTGTTCTAGCTGTTTGCCACCAGCTCTGATTTAATTCATGTTTATCGAAGAGGTGGGATTGTTGACAGTGTAGGTCTTTAATGGAGAAGGTGCACACTAACCTCACACAACACTAACCTCACGCAACACTAACCTCACACAACACTAACCCCACACAACACTAACCCCACACAACACTAACCCTACACAACACTAACCCCACACAACACTAACCCTACACAACACTAACCCTACACAATATTAACCTCACACAACACTAACCCCACACAACACTAACCCTACACAACACTAACCCCACACAACACTAACCCCACACAACACTAACCTCACACAACACTAACCCCACACAACACTAACCCCACACAACACTAACCCTACACAACACTAACCCTACACAATATTAACCTCACACAACACTAACCCCACACAACACTAAACTCACACAACATTAATCCCACACAACACTAACCTCACACAACACTAACCTCACACAACATTAACCCCACACAACACTAACCCCACACAACACTAACCTCACACAACACTAACCCCACACAACCTTAACCCCACACAACATTAACCCACACAACTACAACAACATTAACCCACACACAACACTAACCCCACACAACACTAACCCCACACAATACTAACCTCACACAACACTAACCCCACACAACACTAACCCCACACAACACTAACCCCACACAACACTAACCCCACACAACACTAACCTCACACAACACTAACCCCACACAACACTAACCTCACACAACATTAACCCCACACAACCCTAACCCCACACAACATTAACCCCACAAGGCTGTTGGCATTTTTATAACTGAACCTAACGCCCACACAAACAAACGTAACAGATTGTAAAACCCACACCACACTAACGCCAGACAACACCCTAACCCCACACAACTCTACACCTGGACACAACACTACCCCACACAGTATTAACCCCACACAACACTAACCTCACACAACACTAACCCCACACAACACTAACCCCACACAACACTAACCCCACACAACACTAACCCCACACAACACTAACCTCACACAACAGTAACCCCACACAACACTAACCTCACACAACATTAACCTCACACAACACTAACCTCACACAGCACTAACCTCACACAACACTAACCCCACACAACACTAACCTCACACAACACTAACCCCACACAACACTAACCCCACACAACACTAACCCCACACAACACTAACCCCACACAACACTAACCTCACACAACACTAACCCCACACGACACTAACCTCACACAACATTAACCCCACACAACTCTAACCCCACACAACATTAACCCCACACAACCCTAACCACACAAGTCTAGACCCACACAACACAAACCACACAACCTTAACCCCGACACACACTAACCTCACACACACTAACCTCCCCCACACACACAGCTACCCCCACACAACACTAACCCCACACAACACTAACCCCACACAACACTAACCTCACACAACAGTAACCCCACACAACACTAACCTCACACAACATTAAACTCACACAACACTAACCTCACACAACACTAACCCCACACAACACTAAACTCACACAACATTAATCCCACACAACACTAACCTCACACAACACTAACCTCACACAACATTAACCCCACACAACACTAACCCCACACAACACTGCCCTCACACAACACTAACCTCACACAACACTAACCTCACACAACATTAACCCCACACAACACTAACCTCACACAACACTAACCTCACACAACACTACCCCACACAACACTACCCCACACAGTATTAACCCCACACAACACTAACCTCACACAACACTAACTTCACACAACACTAACCTCACACAACAGTAACCTCACACAACATTAACCCCACACAGCATTAACCCCACACAACACTAACCTCACACAACATTAACCCCACACAACACTAACTCTCTAGAGACTGCTGATTGATCCAAAGCAGCTATGTGTGTGTTTGTTTGTGTATGTGGTGGAGAGGGAGGCGGGCGGGCAGGCAAGCAGACTCAATGTGCTAATTCAATGACTCCAGATTGTATCCTACTACTGCCATCCCCCTGCTGAATTCCCTTGTTAAGCAATGAATAACAGTTATCTCTTGTCTAAAGACCTAACGTTAGCATGGACTTAAATAGCTCCATATAGCCAACCCAAATAGCTATTCGTTTTTCTTATAGGCTCCAGATTTTGAATCCCTTCACATGTTCCAAGACATGCTGGAGGGCTCTTCTCTAGGTCCTGTGAACTTCCTGGTTATCTGAGAACAACTGAACTGTCAATACACGTGTTGATCACCCCAACCTTGTATTGATGAAAGCTAAGTCTGTATTTATGACCCTAATATTGATGAACACTGGGCCTGAACTCATCATCTCTAGCTCTGTATTGATTATCCTGTATCACTTACTGCAACCCTGTATTCATAAGACAGTTATTTCCTACTCTGGGTCATGTTCAGGCATGTTGGCTGTCGGGGTGAAAGGCATGGTGATTGTAGAAACAATAATATGACTGCATGACATTTTGGTTAAGTAGTCAGCACGCATTGTCAGGTATTTTTGTTTCCGGAATTTATCTTAAGCTATTCCTTCAACTTTCACCTTTGAACTTTCATAAAACCACACCCGATAGATTTACTGGCAGGGTGAAGTTCTGTGTCATGCAGATAATCGTAACATTCCATTCCATTAACTATTGATACAATTGGTTCTGGGTTTAGTTTGTCTTGAGAAATATAGTTCAATTGTTTTAATTTTCCAGAAGCTTCTATCCAAAGTCAAATGAATAGTGCATATCAATAGAACAGCAGAATATCAAAGATCAGATGTTGGCCTTGGCCGTCCCTCCTCTTTCTCCACATTTCCTGTCTCCTCCAAACACTGTCTCTGTCAGAAATAGAGGCAGCTTTTGGAACAACAGTACAACAATAACATCTCAATTACTATGCACCGGGTGGTGCTAAAATATCAGCAACTGAAGCAGATACAGAAGTGGTGCAACAGGATCTTGAGAAACATGCAGATATGTGTCATTCTCACAGGGATCACAAGAGGTCATGAACTTCCAAGTTTTCTTCCGGTGCTCTTCAGAGTAGTTAGTCTCGGGGCAGCTTGATGAGGATCTATAAAATATGACTTACTAAACGTAACATTTCATGTTTGTGGTTAAATTAAGATGTCAACTATAGGTTAACTATGACTTGTGCTGCTACTACTACTGCTAGACAGAGTCAGGGTCAGGGCCAAGGCTGAGGTCAGGAGTATGTAGGGTTGAGCATAGGCTAATGTTAGCATGATATAGGGTTGACATGCTTCTCATGAAGAATGTGCTTCAGTATTGTTGCTGTTGCACCACTGCACCACTGTAGGGCATTGTACAGCAGTCGAACTATAATGAGATTAGAAATGGAATAATGTGAGTCAGGGAAGTGAGGCAACAGGGAAGGTGGTGAGACACAGAGAGCTACAGACAGGGAAGAAGGTGAGACACAGAGAGCTACAGACAGGGAAGTGCGGACAGGATGAAGAAGGCGGAGAACAGGGAGGGTCTCGTGTGGTTGAGACAGGGGAAGGCGGCAGACAGAGGGTACCTGTGTTGAGACGGGGGGGGGCGTGTGAGGGTGGAGACAGGAAGGGTGGCAGAAAGAGTCAGGATTGGTAAAGAGAACCCAGGGCACCAATACCTGACTAGTATGGCCACTCCCGTGTCTTCGCAGTGCTGGTAGACTTTGCTCCAGGACTCTTGGACCAGCCTTCTCTCCGTCTCTGAGAGTTGGTCTGGTGGCTCCACTGTTGCCTGCTCTCTATCCATCCTGGCTGCCAGAAGAGATGAGCTCAAAGAATCCCAGCAACCCAGCTTGCTGTCCCCAGTTCAAACCTCTGGAAGAGGGTGTGCTGGCCTCTCTCCTCCTATGAGTGTGTGTGTTGGGGAACACCTCTGGAAAACACTGAATGAGGAGGAGCCTCCCTCCCACATGTTTATAGTTATAATCTTTCCCTCTTATTTCCTCCCTCCCTCTACAGGTCCCTCCCTCTTGACCTCTCTCCGGTTTCTTCTCTTCTTGCTTTTCATTCCTGCTCACTCTCTTTCACTCTCTCCTGCTCACTCTCTTTCACTATCTCCTGCTCACTCTCTTTCACTATCTCCTGCTCACTCTCTTTCACTATCTCCTGCTCACTCTCTTTCACTCTCTCCTGCTCACTCTCTTTCACTCTCTCCTGCTCACTCTCTTTCACTCTTTCATGCTCACTCCCTTTCACTCTTTCATGCTCACTCTCTTTCACTCTCTCCTGCTCACTCCCTTTCACTCTTTCATGCTCACTCCCTTTCACTCTTTCATGCTCACTCCCTTTCACTCTCTCCTGCTCACTCTATTTAACTCTTTCATGCTCACTCTCTTTCACTCTCTCCTGCTCACTCTCTTTCACTCTTTCATGCTCACTCCCTTTCACTCTTTCCTGCTCACTCCCTTTCACTCTTTCCTGCTCACTCTCTTTCACTCTTTCATGCTCACTCCCTTTCACGCTTTCATGCTCACTCTTTCACTCTTTCCTGCTCACTCTCTTTCACTCTTTCCTGCTCACTCCCTTTCACTCTTTCCTCTTTCCTTTACCTCTATCCATTCTCTTTTTTCCCTCTACCTCTCCCCTTGCTTTTTTCTTTCACTCGCTCTCTATCTCTCTTCCAGTTCTTCCTTGACCCGCTGTAACGTGGTGCTCATTGTATTCATATATTTGAGATATAAAGTATCAGATATTTAACCTTGTCTTCAGTATTGTTCAACCCAATAGTAAATCACCAGGATCTTCAATGATCCTGTGCAATGTAGATCTGGAGGGAACTGAGGGTGGAAATGCAACTTCTTGATTAGATCAACAAACCTGGGAACAGACCTCCCAGAACTTCTGAAAGAGAAGGTCTTTATGAGTTTAGGTCCAGTCTGTTCCATCAAGAGGGATCGTATAATATTTATTTGTCATGGTCCATAGACAACCCATGGGTTGGCTAAATAGAGCTACATTGTATTTGCCAAAACATGGCGTTCTAGGCTGGTGATTATCAGTTAAGTGATCAAATCTCTATTTAGCATCATTTCTCACAGGGGTATCTGTTCATCCCTCATGCTCTTTATGACTTTCTAAGTCAACATGAAACTCAGCTTTGAACCAGATCCTGAGGGTCCTATCCATTAGGAGAGTCTGCTCCAACCAATAGTGCTATAATGATCTGGTGTTCCTTCAATTCACCTGGGCTCCTGGAAGCTGTTTGTGTGAGCCACAGCCAGGAGGGTGAGGATTGAACAAGTGTGGACAGGTGAGACCCAGCTGAGGACAGGTATGCATCTTTGAAGGTAGGCAGGGATGGACCAGGCATGGACAGGTGTGGACAGGTGTGGACAGGTGTCTGCTTGCTGTACTAGGGTTAGCCTAACCCTTAGATAAGCTTGATGAAGAGAGCAGTCTCCTTCTACCCTGTAACTTTAGTCAGGTAAGTCTTGTTCAGGTCAGTCATAGTCTAGGCTTGTCTAGTCAAGTTATAATGTTCTAGGTTAGTCATAGTCTAGGTTAGTCTAGTCAGGTAAGTCTTGTCCAGGTCAGTCATAGTCTAGGTTAGTCTAGTCAGGTTATTATGTTCTAGGTTAGTCTGGTCTAGATTAGTCTAGTCAGGTTATAATGGTCTAGGTTAGTCTGGTCTAGGTACTGGATGTGTTCATTAGTCAGTTGAGAAAAGATTAAGGAACACCAGACTATAATGAATTACCACAACAAAGATCCTATTATTTGTATATCCTCAGTCAGTAGTTGTGGACTCCTGCTGCCCTGCGTGTGTCTTCTCTGGCCTAGACACACAGCTCTAGTTTAACCCTTTTACTGTAACCCCAACCCTGAACACAGAGTCAAAACCACTGGGTAAAGGCATTCATTTATGCGAGCTGACACATTACCATGCAATAAATTAAATAGTATAATAAGTTATGTAACACAACAATAATCATTCAAAACAGTTTGGGATTGATTCACGCAAATGCTAAATCCAGTTTCTCCCACAGTACAAGGCCAGATCCTGAGATAGCATTTTTCACATGACACATTTTTGTCCAATGTTTTAGCAACCCTAGCACAGATCTGGCTCCCAGCGGTATGCGTGTTTATATGAGCCTAACCCTATATGGGCCTAACCCTATATGAGCCTAACCCTATATGAGCCTAACCCTATATGGGCCTAACCCTATATGGGCCTAACCCTATATGGGCCTAACCCTATATGAGCCTAACCCTATATGGGCCTAACCCTATATGGGCCTAACCCTATATGGGCCTAACCCTATATGAGCTAACATCTGAAAACGTGGTTAATTTGTTAACGGCTTTATTTGTCCCTCAGGAAGTTAGTTTTGTACATAAAGGCTGCAATATAAAGATGAATACAATTATAGTGCAGTAGCACACTTAGTGCTTAACACAAACACAGCCCATCATTTCACACCCTCCTTTCATCCTGAGTTTAGTGATGATGGATGAAAGAAGTATTTTCATTTAAATATTGTTGTATGTATATTTTCCTGTACTTAAGTGGATATACCTGGTGGGAGTAGTTTGTATTGTGAAAACTGGACAAGGGGAGGAGGTCTCAGAAAGCAGGGTTAGTCAGGGGGGTTGCAATTAGCAGGTCTGTGTTCTGGTGATTTATTGGAGTCACACAATGCCTTTTCAGTTACTTCAGCTTCCCTCACACAGGAAACTGTATACATAATATGGTTTGAAAGATGTCTTAGTCCTCAGCGGTGTGATTACAAGATGTAAGGTTTATGAATATGGTGACACCATGTCCTCAGGCGTGTGATCACAAGATGTAAAGTTTATAAATATAGTGACACCTTGCGGATGCTTCGAGCATGGAGGAAAATTACAAGTCCTGAATATCTGACAATCACGGAGGAACTATATTAATATAGCCTGTATAAATGGTGTACAATACTACATGTTCGCCATATGTATAACTGAGTACGTGCAGAGAAAGATTTGATTGGTTCAATGCCCGTGAAGACCTGATCAGTCAAAATATTTTGCGTCAATTCGATTCCACATAACTCTACCAAAGAAGCCATGAGGGCAACTGAACTGATTGAAAAACGAGTTTAACCACAATTATTAAAATATCTAATGTCCGGAGAACATTCTTGGGCCACATGTTTTCTAGATAGATCGCATTTGATATTTTTACGTAGACTGAATCACAACGCCAGATTCCCTTGGCTGTGTAACTAACTAGCTATCATTCAAAGTTAGCACTAAACAGGTGGCTAGCGAAGATGAATGTTCCTAAAACTGGATACCGTGTCTTCTCTGCAAACTCCACGGCCGCATGCACAGAACTAGCCAAAAGGATTACAGAGTATGTATCGAATGTTTCTTATAATCTAGACAGATACCGTATCTAAAAATACGGTACACTTAAATAATCTGAGCGGGGAACTTTTCATCGGTGTGGTGTCAGGCTGACCTAACCCTTTTGGCTAGGCTAAGCTATTTATGCTATAGCTGTATGTTTAGGCTATCTTTATAAAATATAATGCCAGGACAGAAGTTCTGGGGAGTTGTAATCGTAGCAATAGAAACGTGTTATCATATATTTCATTATTTTCGACACCAATTGGATACAAGCAATGTTATCTAGCCAACTATCTACATGAGCTAGCAGGGAGCAAAACCTTATCTACCAGCTAGCACTACCCAGTATAATGGTAAGAGCTTCCGCGTGTGCGTTAATCTGGAAGTGTTGTTTGTTGATTGTTTGTGCCTGATCATTTGAAATCTGGGAAGAATGAGAACCAGAGAGAGGAACTATATGGGACATGTTTAGCAGGCAGCCCAGTGAGGTGGGGTTTTCACATGGTCACACATCTGGAGCATGGAAACAATACATTCACAAACGCACACACTCTCTTAGATAGTAGAAGCCTGTTCTGACCAAATCCTTTCCGATGAAGATAAGTTATGTATGAGGCTTTTTCAAATGGATGTATGTTTACATGTGTTCAGACGTCTGGGAGTGGAGTTGGGCAAATCAGTGGTGTTCCAGGAGTCCAACAGAGGTGTGTTTAAGCCACAGTGTCTCTTGCACAGCACCTGAAAACACAACCGTTTATAATGTCTGAAATGCAAAAACACAACCGTTTTATAATGTCTGAAATTTAAAAATGTGCTTGCATCTTTAAAAGCAACAGTAAGGGTTATTGCCTCATAATCTTATACCCCCGTCCCCATACAGAGACAAGAGTGGATGTTAAAGAGTCAGTGCGAGGCCAGACCATCTTCATCATTCAGACTATTCCCAGGTGAGGTTACAGACATCAGAGATAGAGCACAGAAAAGGCACTGGACAGACATCACTACAGACAGACATCACTACAGACAGCAGCACAGACAGACAGACATCACTACAGACATCACTACAGACATCACTACAGACATCACTACAGACAGCAGCACAGACAGACATCACTACAGACAGACATCACTACAGACAGCAGCACAGACAGACATCACTACAGACAGCAGCACAGACAGACAGACATCACTACAGACAGACATCACTACAGACAGACATCACTACAGACAGCAGCACAGCACAGACAGACAGACATCACTACAGACAGACATCACTACAGACAGCAGCACAGACAGACAGACATCACTACAGACAGTCATCACTACAGACAGACATCACTACAGACAGCAGCACAGACATCACTACAGACAGCAGCACAGACAGACATCACTACATACAGCAGCACAGACAGACATCACTGCATGCAGCAGCACAGACAGACATCACTACATACAGCAGCACAGACATCACTACATACAGCAGCACAGACAGACATCACTATATACAGACAGCAGCATGGACAGACATCACTACAGACAGCAGCACAGACATCACTACAGACAGCAGCACAGACAGACATCACTATATACAGCAGCACAGACAGACGTCACTACATACAGCAGCACAGACAGACATCACTACAGACAGCAGCACAGACAGACATCACTATATACAGACAGCAGCATAGACATCACTACAGACAGCAGCACAGACATCACTACAGACAGCAGCACAGACAGACATCACTACATACAGCAGCACAGACAGATATCACTACATACAGCAGCACAGACAGACATCACTACATACAGCAGCACAGACAGACATCACTATATACAGACAGCAGCACAGACATCACTACAGACAGCAGCACAGACATCACTACAGACAGCAGCACAGACAGACATCACTACATACAGCAGCACAGACAGACATCACTACAGACAGCAGCACAGACATCACTATATACAGACAGCAGCACGGACATCTTGTAAACATATAATATAATCTTATTTATATAGATTATTTATTACCTGGCCAGTTGCAGGGACACTGGTGTGCCCTGCAGGGTCCCTGAGATGAACATTTACAGATTGGTTTAATTGTTGTTTTCCTGAGCAGAGATGTCAACACCGCCATCATGGAGCTACTGGTCATGGCATACGCCCTGAAGACCTCCTGTGCTAAGAACATCATTGGAGTGATTCCTTACTTTCCCTACAGCAAACAGTGTAAAATGAGGAAGAGGGGCTCCATTGTTTGCAAACTGCTAGCCTCCATGCTAGCCAAAGCAGGTAAAAATAGCTTGTGAAGCTGGGTGTTAAGATGGGTATTATGGTTAAGGTGTGAAGTAAGCTTCTTTTTGGAGACTTTTGAACTTTTAGATGCTGATCGTTTCCCCATGCTAGTTCAACTTCCACCCATGCAGGAAGTCTATCAAACACTTTGGGAGAGATAAGCATGATTCGCTTTTCAGGAAACAGGACACTTTGCTCATGTGATGTGACAAAGCTTTACCTAATAAAAATACCATTATCATTTGGTCTCTGTCTGCTGTCCCCTTCTGTCCCCTTCTGTCTGCTGTCCCCTTTTGTCTCCTTTTGTCTGCTCTTCCCTGCTGTCCCCTTCTGTCCCCTTCTGTCTGCTGTCCCCTTCTGTCTCCTGTCCCCTTCTGTCTCCTTTTGTCTGCTCTTCCCTGCTGCCTCCTTCTGTCTCCTTCTGTCTCATGTCCCCTTCTGTCTCCTTTTGTCTGCTCTTCCCTGCTGTCTCCTTCTGTCCCCTTCTGTCTCCTGTCCCCTTCTGTCTCCTGTCCCCTTCTGTCTGCTGTCCCCTTCTGTCTCCTGTCCCCTTCTGTCTGCTGTCCTCTTTTGTTTGAGCAGGTCTCACACACATCATCACCATGGACCTACACCAGAAGGAGATTCAGGGATTCTTCAGCTTTCCCGTTGACAACCTGCGAGCCTCACCCTTTCTCCTTCAGTACATACAAGAGGAGGTATTCACTTACACACACACCACACCACACATGGCACACACATTGTGGACTAACAATAAGCACTTTGTTTTTTTGACAGGTTCCTGATTACAGAAATGCCATCATTGTAGCCAAGTCTCCCTCAGCAGCTAAGAGGTACTATAGCTTTAACACAAGTATAGAGAGTGTATAGACTATACCTCTACCAGACTACAGAGCAGTGTTGTCACAAGGCCAGTGTTTGAAACCCTGATGCCCTGTTCCACCTGTGGCCTCAGTGGAAGAGAGTGTTGTAGAGATTAAACTTGTTATCCATGATGATAACTGTAAAATAATACATTTAGCTGCTTTTCTAGGTGCACTTCTCAGTAGTAAATGCTACTTCCCAACTGAGATGACTAGCTGGAATAAAACTGACTATCCTTCTAGCCTAGACTTCTAGACCTTAGACTTCTAGCCTAGTCTTTGAGCCTAGCCTTCTAACCTTCCAGACTAGCCTTCTAGCCAAGTATTCTTGCCTTTAAGCCTAGCCGTCTAGCCTTGTAGCCTAGCCGTCCAGCCTTGTAGATTAGCCTTGTAGCCTTGTGGAATAGCTTTCTAGCCTAGCCTTTGAGCCTAGCCTTCTAGCCTAACCTTTAAGCCTAGCCTTCTAGCCTAGACTTTGAGCCAAGCCTTCTAGCCTAGCCTTCTTGACTAGCTTTACAGACTAGCATTCTAGTCTAGCTTTCTAGCCTTCTAGACTAACCTTTTAGCCTAGCTTTCTAGCTTAGCCTTCTTATTGGACTGTGTGATAGGCCATAGTTTATTTGTGCCTGCAACAAAATGGAAGGTTGTTAAAAACGACACACACATAATAATGTTAATGGAAATAAACTAAAACAAATGCCCGCCGAACATGAAATTACCTAGTTTTTCCTAATCCCACTGCCAGTATTGTACCATTTCTAGAAAGACAGAACTTCGGTACCAGAGCTGGAACACTATTACAAACCTATAGGAGGGTGGCAGGTAGATCAGATGTGTATGTACTTCAGTGTACCTGCAACTCAGATGAGAGGGTTGGTCATCTGGAACATAATCTATATTGTCCTGGCCTGTGAAGATGAAGGCTGTAGATAAAGATGTCCTGTGTATATTTAACCATTAAATTACCAACCAACAACCCCTCACTCCCATCCTCCCTCCCGCACTCCTCCCTTCCTCTCTCCTCCCTCCCGCACTCCTCCCTCCCTTCCCTTCCTCTCTCCTCTCTTCCTGTCCCATCCTCCCTCCTGCACTCCTCCCTTCCCTCCCGCACTCCTCCTATCCCTTCCTCAATCCTCCCCTCCCTTCCTCTCTCCTCCCCTCCTTCCTCTCTCCTCCCTCCCTCCCTTCCTCTCTCTTCCCCTCCCTTCCTCTCTCCTCCCCTCCTTCCTCTCTCCTCCCCTCCCTCCCTTCCTCTCCCCTCCCTTCCTCTCTCCTACAGGGCTCAGTCGTATGCAGAGCGTCTGCGTCTGGGTTTAGCTGTGATGCATGGAGAGGCTCAGTGTTCTGAATCTGACATGGCCGATGGTCGACACTCCCCTCCCTGTGTCCGTAACACCTCTGGTCACCCTGGCCTTGAGCTGCCCTGTAAGTGTATCAGCAGAGTGCGTGTGTCTGTAAATATGTGTGTGTATTTCAGCAGTGGGTGTATGTCTGTAAGTGTTATAGCTATTGTGTAACAAACACAATGTCTGACTGAGCAATATGAATGTGTGAGTGTGGTAAACTGACAATCATTTCTTAGGCCCTGACGCTAATACTAAACCCCTATATAGAATACACTATATTTACTTCACTGGCATTAACACCACTGTCATGACATCAACACCACTGTCATGACATCAACACCACTGTCATGACATCAACACTACTGTCATGACATCAACACTACTGTCAGGACATCAACACTACTGTCATGACATCAACACCACTAACATCACATCAACACCACTAACATCACATCAACACCACTAACATCAAATCAACACCGCTAACATCACATCAACACCACTAACATCAAATCAACACCGCTAACATCACATCAACACCACTGCCATCAACACCACTACCATGTCATTATACAAGAATCTAGGTAATTTTAGAAAGCAAGCCACTGGAGAGACACAGGCTAAGACTTACAGTCTTCAAGAAACTGGAGGCCAAGAACTGTGAATTTAAGATATTTAGCAAAATAACCAGAGCTTCCACCAAGACCCTCTCCAAGTCCCTTAATATTACTGGCTTGATTGAAGTTTCAGCCCTTGTGGCTTGGAAAGCTGTCACTGGAGCTGGGAGGGATTGGATCACTGGATCACTGCAGCAGGGAGGGCTTGGATCACTGCATCACTGCAGCAGGGAGAGCTTGGATCACTGCAGCTGGGAGATCTTGGATCACTGGATCATTGGAGCTGGGATGGTTTGGATCACTGCTGCTGGGAGGGCTTGGATCACTGCATCACTGCAGCAGGGAGAGCTTGGATCACTGCATCACTGCAGCTGGGAGAGCTTGGATCACTGCAGCAGGGAGAGCTTGGATCACTGGATCACTGGAGCTGGGAGGGTTTGGATCACTGCAGCTGGGAGGGCTTGGATCACTGCATCACTGCAGCAGGGAGAGCTTGGATCACTGCAGCAGGGAGAGCTTGGATCACTGGATCACTGCAGCTGGGAGGGTTTGGATAACTGCAGCTGGGAGGGCTTGGATCACTGCATCACTGCAGCAGGGAGAGCTTGGATCACTGGATCACTGCAGCTGGGAGGGCTTGGATCACTGGATCTCTGGAGCTGGAAGGGCTTGGATCACTGGAGCTGGGAGGGCTTGGATCACTGCAGCTGGGAGGGCTTGGATCACTGGATCACTGCAGCAGGTAGAGCTTGGATCACTGGATCACTGCAGCAGGGAGAGCTTGGATCACTGGACCTCTGCAGCTGGGAGGGTTTGGATCACTGCAGCTGGGAGGGTTTGGATCACTGGATCACTGGAGCTTGGAGGGTTTGGATCACTAGATCACTGGAGCTGGGAGGGCTTGGATCACTGGAGCAGGGAGGGCTTGGATCACTGGATCACTGGAGCAGGGAGGGCTTGGATCACTGGATCACTGGAGCTTGGAGGGCTTGGATCACTGGAGCAGGGAGGGCTTGGATGACTGGAGCAGGGAGGGTTTGGATCACTAGATCACTGGAGCTGGGAGGGCTTGGATCACTGGAGCTGGGAGGGCTTGGATCACTGGATCACTGGAGCTTGGAGGGCTTGGATCACTGGAGCAGGGAGGGCTTGGATCACTGGATCACTGGAGCTTGGAGGGCTTGGATCACTGGAGCAGGGAGGGCTTGGATCACTGGAGCAGGGAGGGTTTGGATCACTGGATCACTGGAGCTTGGAGGGCTTGGATCACTGGAGCTGGGAGGGCTTGGATCACTGGGACCGACTGTCTGAAGTTAAGCAAACTACTGCTTTAATGTGGATGGTATCAGTTACCTTTTGACTTCCTGAACTGGAACCATCAAATGGTGTATCCTGATACACCTCTAGGTTACCCAGTTTAACTCAGCTCTCAGCCAGACGAACACTCTCTCGAAGCTCAGAACAGTCTGCTGGTTTTGACATAATATCTATGTCTGTGTAATATGTTATACTGTGTACTATTTGTGTCTGGGCAGTATGTTATACTGTGTATTCTGTGTGTGTCTGGGCAGTATGTTATACTGTGTATTCTGTGTGTGTCTGGGCAGTATGTTATACTGTGTTCTGTGTATGTCTGGGCAGTATGTTATACTGTGTTCTGTGTGTGTATTTGCACAGTCTGTGTTTAACATGGTGTTTTATCTGTTGGTGATAGCAGGCAAACAGCAGGCTCCCTTCCCTGGCATAGAGCTCCCAAGTACGACAGCTGTTCTCCTACAGCTTCTTATATGGCTCTACAACCCTCCTATCCACTCTTATACTGCTCTATAATCCTACTATTGACTTATACTGCTCTACAACCCTCCTATCCACTCTTATACTGCTCTATAATCCTACTATTGACTTATACTGCCCTATAACCCTCCTATCCACTCTTATACTGCTCTGTAACCCTCCTATCCACCCTTATGCTGCTCTATAACCCTCCTATCGACTCTTATACTGCTCTATAACCCTCCTATCCACTCTTATACTGCTCTATAACCCTCCTATCAACTCTTATACTGCTCTATAACCCTCCTATCCACCCTTATGCTGCTCTATAACCCTCCTATCCACTCTTATACTGCTCTATAACCCTCCTATCAACTCTTATGCTGCTCTATAATCCTCCTATCCATTTTTATACTGCTCTATAACCCTCCTATCCACTCTTATACTGCTCTATAGCCCTCCTATCAACTCTTATACTGCCCTATAACCAGTCTGGTCCCTGTTATCATGGCTCTTTAACTAGTTTGATTCCCCTTTATAACTGCTATATGGTTATAACTGCTCTGTAACCAGACTGTCCCCATGTTATATCCAGACTGATTCCCAGTTATAAGTGCTCTGTAACCAGACTGTCCCCATGTTATATCCAGACTGATTCCCGGTTATAACTGCTCTGTAACCAGACTGTCCCCATGTTATATCCAGACTGATTCCCGGTTATAACTGCTCTGTAACCAGACTGTCCCCCTTAATGTTAAATCCATACCCAGAAGACTCACACACATTCCAAATATGCCTCTCAGTCTCCAGACATCTGTTTTTTCGTTACACCTAATAGCGTTAACACTTACAGACATACACCCACTGCTGAAATACACACACATATTTACAGACACACACCGCACTCCTAGATCTGGCTGACTTACACTAACAGGGCAGCATCGCTCAAGGCCAGGCGAGCGGTCGTGACCAGAGATTGGTCCGCCGATCAGAACGTAAAATAATGAGTTTTAAGGGATGATTTAAACATTTTTATGGATGCTGCATTTCTAATCTCAGAAGGCAGAGAATTCCATAACGTTGGGGCAACTGAAGAGAATATCGCCCATTGTTCTTAACTTTGTTACCCGAACAACCAAAAGACCAGCATCAGCCAAACGAAGATCACGTGTCGGAATGTAAAATATTAAAAGCTCTGTAAGGTATTGAGGAGCAAGTCCACTTAATGCCTTGTAAGTTAACATAAGAATTTTTAAATCAATACGAAATTTGACAGGGAGCCAATGCAAGGTATGTAAAATAGGTGTTATATGATCTCTTTGTCTTGTCCTAGTCAAAATACGCGCCGCACAGTTTTGAACCCACTGTAGTTTGTTCAAAGTAGCTTTTGATGCTCCTGATAACAAGGCATTACAATAATCAATTCTAGAGAAAACCAGGATATTAACACATTTTTCAGCGACAGGAAAACTTAACATGGACCGTAATCTAGATATATTTTTTTGATGAAATTTTTTTTTTTACAGCATTTTGTACGTGAATATCAAAAGTTAAATTGGAATCAAATAATACTCCCAACTTTTTAAATGTGTTTTGGAACTGAATAACAGAGCCATCCACATGTAAAGCTTCAGGATCCACTCTGCGTAGCCAGTGAGGCGACCAATGAGCATCACTTCAGTCTTTTCACTATTTAGACATTAACAGACATCTATTTTTTTCTGTGATACAATTAGAAAGAAATGAAGCAGCCACATTTACATCAGGTTTTGGGTGAATGTAAATCTGAGTGTCATCAGCATAAAAATGAAAGTCAATACCAAGAGACTTCAATAGTTAGTAATGGATAGAATAGAAAACATAATAGTAATAGAAAATATAAACACTAAATAGTAGAGGGCCTAAAATTGAGCCCTGAGGTACACCATAATTCACCACACCAACCTCAGATCTACAGTCACCCAACACAACAAATTGTTTGCGATCTGAGAGGTAAGGCTTAAACCAGCTCAAAGCAGAGTCAGATACACCAAAGACAGACTCTATGTGGGTGAGTAAGGTACAATGATCAATTGTGTAAAATGCTGCACTGAGATCAGGCAGAGTCAGTATTTAGTTGCAGCTCTGGCAGTGACAAACGATTGTAGGAGCAAATAAATCAATGTAAAAACCTATAGCCTCAAGAACCTATAGGTGTTATATATATAAGGGATGTTGGATGCACAGATTTTTTGTGCAATAAAGATTTGTCTAAAATGGCAAAATTCTTCTCTTCATGAACCATAACTCCAATTGACTCGATTCTGAGACCGACTTGTGTAGGATACATTATACTATATTACAGAATTGCAAAATTATTCACATTTTCTAAAACTTTACACGTGTTGCACATATTTCATGTGTCCATAGGTGTCACAGTGATCTAGGGACGATGTGTCAAAAATACTCTGATTCATCACAAGTTTATATGAAGACTCTTGACAACGTTTTGTACACAATCTGAAGAAGTTGAATGTAAGATGAAAAGTAGATTCATGGTGAATATTTGAAATGTACATGCTTGGCAAGATTACTGCTGCCATTCTTTCATACATAATCCTTTATAACATTCAAAGTTACGCTACACCGCAATCCCTGAAACGAATGTGCGCTTCTAATACAGTGTTCGATAGTAGTGTAAAGCTACATGCGCATCCAGCAAAGTGAGGGCCCGGCCCGCCATTACCCATAGGTAGCGCTACAGGCCACATCCAAATGTCAATTTTCTAGGTAGTGGCATTTCTATTCCACCCCATAAGTCTGAAGTGTATGAAACTATATATGCCTTATTTCTTATGGGAAACCATACGATGGTGACCCATTCACAGTGAACATTTTGAATAACGTACAAATATCATATGAACCATGACTCCAATTTTGACTTGAGAGTTGTATATACATAATAATATGTTTGCGCTCTCAGGACACCCTATTTGTTGAGGGTCATATGATTAAGATGGCCCAACCAATAGCTCATGGAAGAAATACGAGTCGAGTGAAGTGCACTGTATGCAAGCCGGCCCTTTTGTCTACATTAATTGTTCTTGTTGTTATTTAATTAGAATATAAATGTAGACAATCCAGTTAGTTTCAACCAAGTAGGTACTTTCATCGGAAAGCTAACACCCATCGTTTTCGGCAAACACAGTCCACGGCTGCGGTTTCCGATAACGATGTATGCCTACCTTACCTGTTAAGACTCATCATTATTTCTTACGTGCGTTTCCCGAACTTGCTTGCAGGAGAACAGTCGTACGTGTCTCTTGAGTACCACTTAACAAGATGCTGTCCATTTACTGAGTTAAGATTGTTCTGACGCTTGAAGACTTTAAAATGAAAACGGTAACCAAAATAATTGATAAAATACGCCGCACAGAATTATTTGCCGTCAATACAAAGAACTTCTTATATTTATTATAGCTTACATATTCAGCTAATTTCCGATATATCCATGGGTTCTCATGAACAGCAGTTACACAAAACAGTTTCATGGGTTGGCGCAGCAATAAACGAAGAAAGAATTAACAAACAAATATTGGTCCTAAAAATAGTATAAAATTGAAATATAGCTCTTGTAGTGTGCAACAGTAACTAGAAGTGCGTTGACATAACGCTTTCATGAGTACAATAACACAACAACATTTGAACATTGACGTTGTTTATTGGAATAGGTATGGTACGCTAAAGCTCAGTGGATGAAGAAGCTGCTTTGGTTATTGTACTAGGTGGGTGTTGGTTATTGTACTAGGTGGGTGTGGGTTAGTGTACTAGGTGGGTGTTGGTTAGTGTACTAGGTGGGTGTGGGTTATTGTACTAGGTGGGTGTTGGTTAGTGTACTAGGTGGGTGTGGGTTAGTGTACTAGGTGGGTGTGGGTTAGTGTACTAGGTGGGTGTGGGTTAGTGTTCTAGGTGGGTGTGGGTTAGTGTTCTAGGTGGGTGTGGGTTAGTGTTCTAGGTGGGTGTGGGTTAGTGTTCTAGGTGGGTGTGGGTTAGTGTTCTAGGTGGGTGTGGGTTAGTGTTCTAGGTGGGTGTGGGTTAGTGTACTAGGTGGGTGTGGGTTAGTGTACTAAGTGGGTGTGGGTTAGTGTACTAGGTGGGTGTGGGTTAGTGTACTAGGTGGGTGTTGGCTAGTGTACTAGGTGGATGTTGGCTAATGTACTAGGTGGGTGTGGGTTAGTGTACTAGGTGGGTGTTGGCTAGTGTACTAGGTGGGTGTGGGTTAGTGTACTAGGTGGGTGTTGGCTAGTGTACTAGGTGGGTGTTGGTTAGTGTACTAGGTGGGTGTTGGCTAGTGTACTAGGTGGGTGTGGGTTAGTGTACTAGGTGGATGTTGGCTAGTGTACTAGGTGGGTGTGGGTTAGTGTACTAGGTGGGTGTTGGCTAGTGTACTAGGTGGGTGTGGGTTAGTGTACTAGGTGGGTGTGGGTTAGTGTACTAGGTGGGTGTTGGCTAGTGTACTAGGTGGGTGTTGGCTAGTGTACTAGGTGGGTGTTGGTTAGTGTACTAGGTGGGTGTGGGTTAGTGTACTAGGTGGCGTGCTGCGGTTTAGTGACTAGGTGAGGTGTTGGCTAGACTGCTTACTACGGTGGGTGTTGGCTAGATGTAACTAGGTGAGGTGTTGGTATAGTGTACTAGGTGGAGGTTAGTGGGTTATTGTACTAGCGTGGGTGTGGGTTAGTTACTAGGTGGACATGTTGCAGCTAATGTCACATACGGGTGCGGTGTGGCTGATAGTGTACTAGCCGTGGGTGTGGAGTTACGTGTTACTACGGTGAGATGTTGGGTTAGATAGTACTAGCGTGGGTGGTGGCGTTAAGATACTAGGTGGGTTTGGCTAGTGTATTACTCAGCGTGAGTGTTGGTTAGATGCTACTAGAGTGGGTGTTGGCTAGCTGTACTAGGTGGGTGTGGGTAGATGTACTAGGTGAGGTGTTGCTCCATTAGAATATGTACTCAGACCGTGGATTGTTGGCTAGTGATGTACTAGGTTGGGGTGTTGGCTAGCTTACTAGTGGAATGTTGGCTATATATCAGCGTGGGTTGGGGTTAAGCTGTACTAGGTGGGGTGTTGAGCAAGATGCTTACTAGGTGGTGTGGGTTAGCCTTACATAAGATGGAGCTGTGGAGTACAGATGTACTGAGTTGGGTGTGGCGTTAGATGTACTAGGTGAGTAGCGTGTATGGCTAAGCTGTACATAAGTGGATGTATGGCTAATGTTAACTAGGGTGAGTGTGGGTTAGATGTACTAGCGTGAGGTGTTGCTAGTTTACTGACGTGGGCTGTGGGTTAGTCTGTACTAGAGTGGTGTGGATTAGCTGTACATAGGTGGGTGTGGGTTAGATTTGTACTAGGGGAGTGCTTGGACAGATGTACCTAGGTGGGTGTTGGTTATAGTGTACTAGGTGACGGTGAGGGTATAGTGATACTAGAGTGACAGGTGATTGAGTAGCTGTACATAAGGTGCCGGAGTGTGGCAGTTAGTTATGTACAGCGTGGAGATTGTGGGTTAGTGATACTAGGTGGGTGTTCGGTTAGCTGTAACTAGGTGCGGTGTGTGTATATCTGTTTACTACGGCTGAGTGTATCGGATAGATCGTACTAGGTGGGTGTTGGGTTATTGATACTATCGTGGGTGGCTGGGTAGTGTTACTCAGGCTGGGTGTTGGCTATGTAACTAGGTGGATGTTGCGCTAAATGTACTTAGGTGAGGTGGTGGTAAGTAGTACTAGAGTGGGTTGGCTAGTTACTAGGTGGTGTGGCGTTAGCTAGTAACATAGGTGCGTGTTGATATACGATGTACCTAGCAGTGGTGTGATAGATGTACTAGTGAGTGTTGCCTAGATGTACTAGTGGGTGTCGGTTAGTGTACTAGGTAGTGTACGTGCGCGTTAGTGTACTAGGTGGGTGTGGGTTAGTGTACAAGGTGGATGTTGGCTAGTGTACTAGGTGGATGCTAGTAAACAGGTTAATTTATTCTTCTCTATTCTACTCTTTTTGACCAGCCATATTCAGTGATTTAAGTCAAGTTGAAATGTTAGAATCCAGTCAAATCAGAGGGTAGGATTAGGACAGGATTTGGTTGTGCTGTGCTATATACAAACAATTGTCACTTAATACTATTACTGCATTGGAGTGGCTTGCTCGATACAGCGCGATGAGTTATGTCATGGATTTGGCGTGATGATGAACCACACTGTCTGTTAATATTGCCAGTAGTGAAAAGTAATTGACTAAAATAGGATGCTCACATAAATGTATCCCACAGATGCAAAATGCACGTGGCAAAGTTTAGAATAAAATATAAAAACATGCTATAAACCGGTGAGGTGTATTGTGCTGAGGCATATAAGCTAGTCAATGTAGCCTACATCACCTTAGTTTAAAGGCCTATAAGCTAGTCAATGTAGCCTACATCACCTTAGTTTAAAGGCCTAGAAGTTAGTCAATGTAGCCTACATCACCTTAGTTTAAAGGCCTATAAGTTAGTCAATGTAGTCTACATCACCTTAGTTTAAAGGCCTATAAGCTAGTCAATGTAGCCTACATCACCTTAGTTTTAAAGGCCTATAAGCTAGTCAATGTAGCCTACGTCACCTTAGTTTAAAGGCCTATAAGATAGTCAATGTAGCCTACATCACCTTAGTTTAAAGGCCTATAAGCTAGTCAATGTAGCCTACATCACCTTAGTTTAAAGGCCTATAAGCTTGTCAATGTAGCCTACATCACCTTCGTTTAAAGGCCTAGAAGCTAGTCAATGTAGTCTAAATTACCTGAGTTTCAATTATATTTTACATGATAACAAGTAAATATCAGTTCATAATTAAATTTTTAGTATCAATAACCCTGAACAGAATGCTTTCCATCACAGGATGATGAAGATGGTGATGATGAGACATAGACTGCTATGTGTGCAACTGCAATTTAATGTAATCTCATGTGTACCCAGTTACCACTAAAGGAGTTTTACAAACTTCTTCTCATAGGCAATAAAGACCTAATTACATTTCAGTTATTTATCTTGATTTTTGTGGCAAAAACCATTTGTTTGGTTCTGAGTGCATGTCCACCATGTGTAATATTAGTAATGTAATGGCTGGGAATGTTGCAAACATAAATTGCTTTATTATTGCTACAGTTTACTTGATTAATTAATAAAATCTAATTATTGTCCTTTCCAGCCCACTATCCTGAAGTCTAAGCAAATTTAATTTAATTTGAGATTGTCATCTGAACCAGGAAAAGACACTCCATGTCTGCCAACTGCATCAGTCTCGGCAGGGGTGGGGGATACATAGAAATGCAGTGCTTATAAAGGAGAGCTGGTTAGGTTCACAGAATCAGTTACCATGGACACTCACCCTCAGTTGGCGTTGCCTGTTTTCTGTAACAGTTATAACTCTTCCTTTTCCCAACCCTCCATGCAAACATTGTGTTGCTGTGATGAAAGTCCTGTTTTTGGTTGGATATGAGAATGCCAGCCATTTTGAGTTTGCATGGCATGTGCTGTCTTGATAAGCATTCCAGCAGACCTGTTGTCTTTAACAGGTAGGAGGGTAGAATGGTGGAAAATATCTCAATGGATTAAATACATAGACAGATGTGTTTAGTGACTTAGCATGTTTTATAGTGTAGCAGAGTAATAAAGATCCATGTAGCTTCTATACTGGTGAGGATTCGCCACTGAATGGAGAGATAACTATTTGGATGCAACTCAGATGAACCCATTTTACCCTCCCGAGGTGTTACGCTAGTTTGGCAGGGCTGTCAGTACCAGCAGTAACTCTCTCTTCCCTCTGCAGTGATGATGGCCAAGGAAAAACCGCCCATCACAGTGGTCGGAGATGTGGGAGGCAGAATTGCCATCATTGTGGTGAGTTACTTGAAGGTTTGCCTGCTGTTCACCTGTTTGTCCTCGGGCCAAGGTCAACAAGAGTCAGAGTCGGGTCAGGAAGTCAGTACAGCAGTGTAAATGAGTATCATAGCAGTGTAAATGTGCACTACAGCTGTATAGAAGCTAGCTACGTACATCAGAATATAGCAGCATGGCTCCCTACATCAGAATATAGCAGTATGGCTCCCTACATCAGAATATAGCAGTATGGCTCGGTACTTCAGAATATAGCAGTATGGCTCCCTACATCAGAATATAGCAGTATGGCTCCCTACATCAGAATATAGCAGTATGGCTCGGTACTTCAGAATATAGCAGTATGGCTCCCTACTAGTATAGCAGTATGGCTCGGTACTTCAGAATATAGCAGTATGGCTCCTACATCAGAATATAGCCCAGTATGGCTCGGTAACTTCAGAATAATAGCAGTATGGCTCGGTACTTCAAGAATTAGCAGTATGGCTCCCTACCATCAGATATAGCAGTATGGTGCCGTTCCCCTACATCAGAGAAAATATAGCAGTATTGGCTCCCTACCTTCAATCTTCAATTCATATTTTTGCAACGGCCCATGC